>MOOZ01000144.1:1993151-2004472 GCA_002930495.1 Cecropterus lyciades | reverse complement strand
AATGTTATTTATTCATGGCGTGTATGCGGGAGTTAGATTGAAAATATTGATATAATAATATAGAATATTATTAAAAGGGACTTGCCTTTAGATATTTATCTCCTTATCTTAAGTAGGCTTAGTTCATTTGAATGAAATGCCTATCTCAGGTAGGACTCTAATCCTATATACCTTCAGGTGGACTGTATAATTCATCGCTACTACTATAATGTAAAATTATGAGATTCCTTAAATCTAGCGCGTTTTCGCAATAACAAAATAATTGAATAGCTACAGATGTAACTGATAAATCGAATTCTGAGCGAATTTACGTTAGACCAATCCGCCTCAAGGCAATAACATTTCTTACAAAATATTAATCGCAGACACGAATTCAGGTTGCGATTAAATTCCTGGATAGGCTGCGTGCAAAGTAGTTCACGAACGTTTAAGAGCGTGATTCGAATTACCTACGTCACTAGACTTTTTGAATTTAATACAAGACGGATCGTAATGCTTGGAAATAAGAAATATTACTGTACTTTATGTAAATTTGTCATATTTATTTATAATGCTTAGGTGTCGATACTATGCTTCTAGTTTGGATATTGACGTCGACTGGCCGTTCTACCTGTAGATAAAAAAACGGCTCGTGCCTCAATAAGCTTGAAGTCTGTAATACTAGCCATAACTGATCATCATATCAGCTCTTCTCGTTCCGCTACCAAATATAGCCTACTCTTAAGTGCGCCACATCTAACCACAAAAAACATTATGCATGAATGTAAATGTTAAGCTAAAAACGTTTTGTAAAAATATATTAAGAAAAAACACGGAGAAAATGATGCCTTATGGCATTACAATTCATCTAGGTCAGATTCTGTTGTAGACTACGTAGTCTCACCTTGTCCGAAGGTTGCTAGCTAGCGTTAAATTCGCCGCATCTCCACTGCCAGTTTAGGCCTCGCGATTAATTTGATGTGTTTTTGATTGGCACTCGCCTTCCTTTACCAAACAGTAAGTGCTTCTTGCTTAATATTTCTTTATGCAGTAAATCACAGTGTTGTTTCGTAGACCTTTTTAGTAAGTAGAAGGTGGTAGAACTCTTTGTGGATCGACACCGGGAGCATCACCGCCGCACCTATTTCTGCCTAATAACAGCAGTGTTATGCGCTGCTGTGTTGTGGTCTGAAGGGTGTGGTAAGATACTTATCCGAGGCATTCCATCTTAGTCCTTAGGGGTAGCAACGCATCTGTGGGTAATCTTAGGTGAGACTATGATCTTACCTAGGGTTGATTACAGATGTCCATGAGCGGCAGCAGCCACTTACCATCAGGTGGGCTGCATGCTCGTTTGCTTGTTCCATAGTATAGAAAAGTACTTCCATAAGACTCCTTCCTTTACTTTACAGTAGGTGTTTTTTGCTTAAGATTGCTTTGTATAGTAAATTACAGTATTGTTTCGTAGAGCTTTTAATATGTAGGTACTTCTATGATGCATTCCATAATGCCACCTTGGACTTATCATTTTATCATAACTAGTTATAAAGTTACGACGTAACGAAGCCAATCAACCGACCATATTAATGGAGCGTGTGTGATGTAGGTGTTCACCATTGCATTTTTTGTTTTCATTATTACAAAGCTCAAATTGCTCGATCACTCGATCGACGCGCTTTCATCTATACGCTCACTCTGACTTATAAGTAAAAGCCAGTCAAGATATTATATTACGTCTTAATTATGCAACAAGGAGTTAAATTATATTGTGATGAAGAAAGCGACCCCGCGAATAAATCATTACGGCTAGATTCGATCTGTCTTTTTGCCTCTGACAAAACGAAAGTAGCCGATCGTTTGGTTGTTGGCTATTAAAATAAATCATAGTCTGCACAATCGCAGCCGGTATCGGAGATTAGCGACGCTATTAAATACCTACACAACGCTGAGATCCACGATAAAATCGAGAAATTCTCTTTGTTTTGAACGTTGAACAATTGCCGTTGAATGGATTTTCTGAACCCGTAAGTTTAAGCCATAAGTCGTATCTACAATGTACCCGACGTCGGCGGAAAAGCAACACGGAGATCTTTCACACTAGTTGCCGATAAGCAATAACTATGTAAGGTGTTAGGAAGTAAACATTTCCGTAAACCGTAATATGCTACCGTTTTAGATACAACGTCAAGTCTTATTTTGTAATGGGGCTTTGTAGCTCTTTATTTTATTGTTTGATACTCACCCATAAAACATTTGATATTTTTCAGTAGTTAATGTTCCAATCTTAGGGACAGATTTATAAGAACAAGGGAAAATATTGTTATCATTTTCGAGCAGTAGAAGCTCACCTAGTGTATTTCTAACAACTGTGAATAAAAGGAAACTGAAATCGTTCAAGTACATTTGTGAACGAAAGTTTACAGTATAAAAATAACATTTCTAACCTTACTTAACTAGATCTTGGGTGGTCTCATAAAAATAAACAAGTTTTGATGATCTATCTATATTCCGTCTCCATAGATTATCCATCAAATGTATACATACGAACAATAAATTATATTAGGTCAGGTATATTCAGTTTGTAAGAGCCTGTTTGCACAGTTTTGTATTTGTTAGGCTTATTTAGGATTGAATGAGTATATTTAACAAAACTTTTGAGTAACACGCTTTTATCTAACTGAATTTTTAACAAACTAACATTGTATTTGTATATGCTTTGTGGAATATATTTTTCTTAAGCAATACGTTTGAGGTGCTACCATGAGGTATGTGGTGTTTGGTGAAATGTGGGCCCTTTTTGGTTGTGTGTCCTCTGAATTACTTAAAACAAAACGCTTCACATATTTTGGATTGATCAGTGGATATTGAAGTAGTGGAAAGTATACTGATAAAAATATCACTACCTTAAGTACTAAAAAAATATGTTTGCGTTTAAAGAAACGTCCAATAAAGATAAAATACTGGTGTAACTAAAATACATACTTTATATCTTAACTAATTTGTATTAATTTAATTATTCTATAATTTTTAGCACGTGAAGGAATGATGTTCGTTAGTATTTCCACAATTTTTTTGTTAAACGATGAGATATAGAATCTGGCTCTTTCTAACTCTTTTAGGAATATTATATGTGCAATAATTTTATACCTTGTTACGAGTGGTAGGAGCGTTTCAACGAAACGTGATTAACGGCCAGTTTCGCCACTAGGTGATAAATTACCTGATAGCCTACGCACAACTTATTTGACAAATGATATAGGTATACAAAATCTGTCAAATAAGTGATTAACTTTAGATAGTTCATAGCGTCAGGTGTTACTTTGCAATAATCCGCGATCAACATTCATGATGATATATCGTATATTTCTAAACCGTATGCCGCTCTTCTTCCCAAATAGGCATAACACGTGGGCATGCCAAAAATGGCAATATAGTATACCATTGAACATACCACCGTTAACCCATATTTCACTTCAAAACGGTGTACTAACAGGATAAGATGACTTGAAACTAACAAGTCGACTTATCCGAAGATTAGAATCTAAAGTGATCATAAAGTAAAAAGGAAATGTGTACTATATTTTCAAAATTTTCTTATCTGATTCATCAAATTGTCTGATTTGATTTTCATTTCGAAGGATTATGAAAAAAAAATTACAAGTTCTACTTATTTTAAACAGGAAATTATAATTGGATAAGTTGAAGTGAAATTCCGTGAAAACAAATTAAAAATTTAACACAATACGTGCACAATAATTGCCAGGGAAAGCTACGTAGGTCTTTCGCGATTCTCGTCTCGAGCCTACGTATTATCCATCCACCTTCGACTTCGCGACTGGAATGTGTTGTATTAATGCAATATTAAACAGACCCTGCGTTAAATTGTAACTGTAGTTTAACAGTTTGAAAATACGATTGCTCCAGTATACATGTACGAAGTTATGCGTTTTCGTCACGCTTCCAAATGCAAGGCTTTTGCTAAGCTATTACTGTTTATTGGAACTTGTCTTCATGGCAACATTTATATTATATTTAAAAACTTATTTAATTTGAATAGTAAATAAAATTAGTGTAGATAGTTAACACGTTTTATATGTGTGTTGAGTGTACTATATATACCTATACTAAATATATACATATTTTTATGGTATGGTATGTAGAACAGCATGAGGCTGCAAAATTTACGTCGTTACGCAGGAGGCTCTATTTTATGAGCTCTCGGTTCTAGCGAGGGTAGAGAAGTTCTAAAATTTTACACCATTCGGGTAATGTCTATAATGTCAAAATATAAATGTTTTGTGTATCGTAACATATACATTTTGTAACTAATTGAGTATTTGTCAAGTATTCATTTTGATTTTTGAGTATTTTATTATAGGGGTAGAATAAGTGCAAAGCTATTGTTTTAAACTTTATAAAATTACTCAAACTTCTATGCAGAACACCTTGTCTAGGAATACTGTTAGTGATAATCCCAAAAATACTGATCCATCTATATGTAACGGAGCAGTTTGTGGAAATATGTTCCAAGCCCCGACGCCCACAGGGCCATACTATAGATCATGTCGTACGGGTAGTTAAAGACCTAATTGGTTGTATTATTAACTTTGCGAATAGAAGTGGATAAAAAACGATGAATGGCAATGGAATATTTTTTGCTTAAATCAGCCTCACTCGATAGAGCGTTTTGTTGTACAAACAGATTTGCTTTCTCTTGAATATTTGCTCGATGCGAAACTGCGATGTCTACTTTCTTAGCTTATCAGTTATCTTGATCACTTATCACACTATACGGCTCAGAAGAAATATCCATATCTGTTACGTAAGATAAGGAACATAAAATTTGTATATATTTGTGATCTATCTTTGTTAAAAGGATAAATTGGTAAGATATATATTTTGACAGACATATTTTGTATTAAAATGTAACAACGGATGTAAATGTTCGTTTTACATATAAAACGAACATTTACATCCGTTGTTGGAGTGTAATATTTAATTAGACTCGTGTAACAGGTTAAAAGTCGTCTTTTACTAAAGACGTTTGCAATAGATCAAATAGAGGGAATCGCATGTAACGTAGAGTTCAAAGGGCTGTTTTACTTTTAACGCGAAAAAGGAACTTTCGCTCTAGGAACACTTTGAGGCGTAAACTTGAAAGTTGAGATAAAATTTTAGATAGATACAGGTTTACATTCCTTTAAAGCGAAAACTGTTGCTCTGTGCGAGCGAAATCTCTTGACAGGTCAACACTCCGTAATGCTCTCCCGGGCTCGTATTCCGAGGCAAGTGGAAATGTCATGCGAACTGCAAAGCCCGGGGTATTGTACAAGCGTCGCAACCTCCGTGTGAAATCTGAAAACGAGCCGAGCATGCATAAGTAACTAGCGCGGGTACGTCGACTATTGCGATATTAATTTAAGGAGCTTCCTTGGGAACTGCGAATAGAATCGACTTAATGGACCAATTTGGCAAGCTATTCAATGAACACGTAATTTGCTAAGGGCTTTATTGTTTCTTCTTGAGAAATATTGTATCGTTTGAAGCAGGAAACCTCAATTAATTTAGAGTGGTTTGCAATATCGTAGTCTGCAACTATCCTTTTTTGACAGAAAGAGGTTGTTGAAATCTGGATTATATTTTCATAATTACGTGTAAAATAACCAGGATTAGCTACTACGAACTATAGTGCAATAAGATTATTAGGTACGTTGTCATCATTTGGATGTGATGTGTGTTACAAACTTTGTAATATTGTAGTATGCATGTCAAGAAATGGTAATAATACTACTTATGATTCTTATGAATGAACCATAATGACATCATCGCCACACATTCGTGTAACTAACTGTACCTGGGAGTTATTCTACTAATATGTATGCGACATCGTATTCGGTCCAGTTGGTATGTCCTAGACGCATTCCAGTCAAATACGTCTAAACATTCCGAACTAGTAATCTAGACGAATAGATTTTATTATTGACTATGCATTATGCACAAACTTTATTATAGAATCTATTATGAATCTATCGTATAGAGGAAAACATGTTTTCGCACTGCTCTTATTACTAAAGATGAAGAATTTACCGTAGAAAATCCATATTGGATCCCTTCAAGTACTTTTTCCCTTTGGAATTTAGTTCGATATTTTGGTCCTTCTGGGATGATTGATCTCCTATTTTACATACAATCTATAGGACCAAATCTGTATATTTAGTAGCTGTAGATTCAGACCAGTAATTTGGCTGCGTCAATTTAGACGAAGTATTAAAAAGATAGTTATTTAAAACATTCAATGCTTAATGTGGTTTTGGTCCTTGTGCCAAAATAGATTACGCCTTTAAACAATGTGTGTGGGCAAATTATGTTAATAGCAGCCATTAGTAGCTCTCCCGACTTGTGAAGTTTTTTTAGACATAATATGTCACATCAGACGTCTTGGCTAATACGGTTCTATTGTCATGTATTGACTTCGCATTCTTAGATATCAACGCGCTTGGTTCATGCTTAGATATCAACGCACTTGGTTCATGCGTATATATCAACGCTCTTGGTTCATGATTTAAAACGCAATTCAACTTAACTAATTTTATTGATTTAAGCATTTGCATTTAAGCTCCTTTTTAGAGCCTTGTAACTTATTTGCGAGAGACTACATTTCGTAATATTTTGTGTACACTTGCATTTCCAGTTTCAATGGACATAAGCTAGCGTATAATATTTTGGCTATGCGTGACGTAATCGTCAATGTAATGATGAAGTGTGTCGCCGGACGTATCGATCGCCTGTACATTGTTAGCATTGCCTATAATAGCGATTACGAAATGTTTATATTAGCGGCCGTCTGGTTGTTCCCTTAGCATGTTGAGGAGACTTCTCTTACTTTCACCGAGATCGGTCGCTCAATCGACAACCGCCAACTGGGTCGCACGGTAGATAGTAGATTACCTGACGTTGGGAAACTGAATACTGTGTGAATCATTCATTGATGTGTAATGGTTTGATAAATTTTTAAGTTAACTTGAAATCATATTTATGATGGCATTTGAATAGGTTTAAATGTTCACATTTATATATTTTTTTCATTTCAATGTTATTTTCAAAATTGTACCTAAATAACATAGATTTGTTGTAAATGGCTTAAACGATGTCCATATAATAGATTTTTAATTGTCTTAGTGAAGGATATCTGTCTATGTACGACACGATGATTATTTATCGCTAACTTCTTAAGGCATTATCGTTAAGCTTCTTATATCAACCTTGACAATGCTTTGCAATCGTCAACGTGGGTTTAAAGGCCACAATAATTTTCATTGGTTAATGTGTTCGTGTCGCTCATCTTTCTAAATTCTATCTGCACGAGAAACGGTCATCCGTGTAATAGACACCAAGTATGTATGAAAGCAATTTACGGTTCTTACTGTAACCATTTTCATACGATAATAATTGAATTTTTACGAGAGTCCAGAGATTTTTCCTTTTTGTTTGTAGTTTGTAGCGTTTTGTAAGTATTGCTCTATTCCTATAATGTTTAATGTCGAATTTAACACGCCATTACGTTAATCTCCATTCGAGGTTGCGTGGGTATGTTATTTATAAGATGTCGTTAGTTATGACTTCATCGGATCAGAGGCTCTGTCTATGTTTGACTTCCAATATGTTCACCTACTTTAGATTCAATTTAAATCTTTCGTCATTGAATGTCCGTCCGTATGAATAGTGATACTGATTTTCGCATTTTTCTAGTGAGTTATATAACTTAATCGAAAGATTGATAAATAATCTTTTTAAACTATTCACTACAGTTTTGTTTCGTTCAGCTGGATCGAAAATTGCAATCTCCGAATGACTCGGAGCAAGTCTAATCATCTCTCACTTCCTGTGCCGTAGAGTTAATTGTACAGCCATTAGTTCCACCAGGTTTGAAAGCTGTGTTACGTTTTGCTTTGATACCTACAATTGCCCTTGACTATTTTCTTTATCAATCCAATCAATATTTTATTTACACAATTTATAATTTAAAAATGTATTTGTATGTTAAAAATAACTGACGTTTTTTAAGCTAATATGTACGACCCCGTTTAAAATATTTTTGTCCTCTTTTTTCATGTTTCTGGACTTTCTATTTCTCGAAATAGGTAAACTTTACTGTATCATTTCTTATCTCTTCGTATTAATATACGTATGATGTACCTGTCATAATATTGAAATCACCTGTATGGTTTGATATAAACAAAAACCGGCCTAGTGCGAGTCGGACTCGCAGGGGAGAGGTTCCGTAGCACTATCATAAAATAGCAGCAGACAAAACAAATTATATTATTATAAAAATAATAAATGAAGTTGAACAATTTTCCAACTACAAAAATAAGTTTGTTTTTCATAGTGTTTTATGAATTACGAAATTATGTTATTCTGTTTTTGAAAAAGTGCTATATCTCAGAAACTGTCAACCGTATCTTGTTCGAACTAATTTTCGTTGAAAGTTTTCCTTGGCATCTACAACATACGTTTTATCCAGATTTTTCACTCTCTTAGTTAAAAAGTTAGAGGGCGGGGAACACTCATTTTTACCGCTTTTAAAGGGCTTATCTCTTAAACAATGGACCTTGATTGAGGACCTTGGTGAGTTTAGAGAAAAAATGGTTTTTGAAACCTCAATGTTATTTTTGAAGACCTTTCTATAGACACCCCACAGGTGTAGGTAAAATGTATTTTTTTTTTTTTCAGTTTCAGTTCCATGTATGGAGAACACCCCCTAAATTTAATATTTTTTTTATTTTTGTACATAATTCGGAAAGCGGTTTACAGAATACACTTACCTACTTAGTTTAAATTCTGAAGTCTTAATAGTTTCCGAATAAAGTGACTGTGACATACTGACAGACGGACGGACAGACTGACATGACGAAACTATAAGGGTTTCGATTTTTGCCATTTGGCTACGGAACCTTCAAAAATGCAACTTTAAATACACTATACTATACTATACTTTACATTTAAAGTAACATTTCAGTTACTTTAAATGTAGAACATTGAAGGAGATATTATCAGCTCGATCGCATGAACATTGCGTTTACCTCAAACTTCCTGTTTCCGATTGCCATCGCTACATGATTCATCAATAACTTTATTTTATTTTTAGTTTTAAATAAATGCGGAACACGTTCTCGTGTATATTCTGCCGTCTGACCCTACAATATCTTACTAGGTCTGTTTAGAAACCAGATATTATGTTTCCTACTCACCAAATAGGGATTAAATCTCGTTCAATGGATTAGTGCAAGAAAATTCCACTCGTCCATGTTTAGACTTGACTTGCAAGTGACGACCAATTTAGGTTCGTTTAATGAATGTTGTATGTATGTTAACAATTATGTATTGAGGACCAAGATGTTTTTTTCTCATTAGTGCTCGTTCAACCCGTTTGCCGTAAATGGTGACGAGTAAATCACTTCTTGTTCCGTTCGGCGTTGGATTGTCGTGTGGCTGTTGGGATGCTTTTAACCTTGAGAAATGATATTTTTGCTTCCAAGTAATGGATAATACCGCACTTAACTACTGATTAAAATACCGCAGAGAGAGCAGCCGGGCACATCTTATGGTACACTATAGCGCTAATTAATCCAGGCTTTTATTGATGTTGTTGATGATTGAGAGCGTAACGTTTAATTTTTAAACGATAACTTGGAAAGCCCGCTAATGTTGGGTAAAAATAACACCTTAAATAAAAAAAATTAAACCGTATATAAAGTATACAAATAGAATGGACATAAATAATCGACCAAACGAGAGGTGGTAAGTAAAATAATTTTCGAATATATTGTTTGTAGTAATAGCGGGCATAGTAATACACACTGGCAAACTAGTAACATCGTTAAAAACATTAAAACAAAAAACCCGAAAAAACAAAAAACTAAATTTTTGTTCATAATGATATTTATTTAATTTAACTTATTTGATACGCGTATTGTCGTAATAGTAACAAAAGTCGTTCCTCTTTCCCCTTTCAGGAGCCATTTTTAAAAATTATATAGCCTGTGTCACTTTCCCCACTGAGACGATTCTAATGATATGTCATATGTCACAATCCGTCGAGCCGTTTGGGCTGTAGCGCGTGCCAAAGAAATGGACATACATACAAACAATATATATATATATACACATACATATATACACTCGAAAAACATTAGCCTCCTTCTGACGCAGTCGGGTTAAAACTAAAGTTTATTTTGGTTTAAAAGATAGATCGCTATGACAGACTGACGGACAGTTGAGGCTTTGAGTATAATAGAATTTCACCCTTTAATACGGAACTCAAAAAAAAAACATGAAGTTCATGTAGTAAAAATAACTATTTTAGTTAGTAATTTATTAAGTTAAATGCGTAAGTCATTACAGATAATAGTAGAAGTTTTGCATAAAATCGAGCATAAATTATTATGCGTCGTAGTTACTACTATCGAGCTGTCTCAATGAAATTACCAGGAAATCTGTGCGAGTTTACGGGATTTTCAAATTAAATATAAGATAGACTGTTAGGAGATGGAGGTGTGGGCGCGCGACCTCACCGGTCGCGTGGGTTGTAGGTGCCAACGCTCCTTTCCAGTCAGTGTTGCCATCCACGGTGCATCCACTATTGCCAATTCTTCAGTACTTCTAACATTTAAAAACAAAACCGAACCTTTCAATTATGTAAGTACTGACGCCTACGCAAAAGCTCTAACAACACACAGAAACATATTTCCTACCTAAACGGGAATTAATTTATTTTCATTCCTTAAATTTAGTAAAAATCAAAATTGTATACGCATGAACTGCATGGATCTAAGAACCTACACGTTGATAACTGCTGACTATTAGTCATTGTTCTCCTGTTGGATGCCTTGACCTTTCTCAATGATCGCTTATTGTTGCAATTTTCCCTTAATGGCAGTTGATAACCATACGTCAAACAATTGAGCTTTGTGATTGTGGATTTGTTTCCATGATTCATGATGATTTAATGTCGTCACGAATCACTGTCGTTACGCTCTATGGTCACTCAATCCGAGTGAATTTTGTTTAGGTAATGCTTTGTTCACGTATATCGCATGGTGAGAATAAGAGGGACCTATCGCATTTTGGGGAATTTCTTAAAGCTTATTAAAGCCTTGTCTAGTAAGAAAACGTCACTTTATAGTTCGTTCGACGACAGACTTTAGGAGTAGTTTTAAGTATTTACCGAAATTTTGAGTTCCGTCCTTTTCGTTCTAACTGTGCGATCTGCACAAGGTAAACATTCATGAAGACGTACGTACAATATGTGTTTATATTAAGTTAAGTAATTGCAGGATTCA
>MOOZ01000144.1:1953698-1989310 GCA_002930495.1 Cecropterus lyciades | reverse complement strand
CTATAGGCTATATATCATCACACTAAGACCAACAGGAGCGGAGCACCAATGAAGAATGTTTCAAAATCGGGGGTTTCTTTTCCTAATGAGAGCTTCCGCTGCAAGCGCTGCGTAAACGGTTAAAATTTCGTAAAAATTATGTATGACAGAATTGATCCCCTTTAAAAGTTCTAAAAAAAAGTCAGTGACAGCATATGTCTATCTTTTCAGGTAAACTCACTGTGCCCTTTTATATGCTAACCAAATTAGGTCCAAAATAATTATTTGCGAAGTTGTTTATATAAATATAATATTTATCCCTATCCAAATAAATACGTTATTGGTCACAAGTTTATTTAATTTAAAACAATATTGCCATTTACATCATTCGATTTAAATATCTAAGGAGATATCGCAGTTTTAAAATAACATCACAGTCGGCTCTTTACGGAACGGTTGTGCTCAGCGAACAACTTTTAAAATTTAGTATTTTCAGAATATTACGTATAATAGTTGTTAATAACATTTTAGTCGAATAAGTTTTGTTTTAGTTCCGTTATTGGTGTTAATATATTTATCTAAATAGATTTAATTTTGTAGTAGGTATTTTAGGGTAATTCTCTTACCGTGGATAGGTGATATCTTATCGTATAAGTAATAATTAATATTTGCATAATTAATTAGTTTTCCAATTATTTATATTCTTACTTATTTTTGTTAATTTCTTTATCTAAAGAGATTTAATTTTGTAGTTGGTATTTTAGGGTAATTATTTTACCGTGGTAAGGCGATATCTTATCGTATAGGTAATAATTAATATTTTACTAATACGCGGGTGAAACCGCGAGGCGCAGCTAGTACTTAATAATTAAGTGCACGTAACGTGAAATTGATTAGTAATATTAATACTTTATTTCATTTTCCTAATAACGACGTTCTTGTTTGTTTCAGTCGAAGCA
This sequence comes from Cecropterus lyciades, assembly GCA_002930495.1. Lineage (NCBI taxonomy): Eukaryota > Metazoa > Arthropoda > Insecta > Lepidoptera > Hesperiidae > Cecropterus > Cecropterus lyciades. The sequence continues at coordinate 1,988,372 of MOOZ01000144.1, read as the reverse complement.
GCGAGCGTCGATCAAATGGCTGCTCTCGAAGGCGTTCAACAACAGGGTCCCGGAGAATCTACAGGAGCCGTTCTACAGGGATCATGAGGTTAGATAGATAATTTTCTATCATGGTAAATGTAAGGTTATTAAGTCTTAACATCATATAGAAAAATATATTTATTTAGAGATATTTTTTATAAGATTGAATAAGCAAACGGGGATGCAAATACCTAATGGTAAGTGGCCACTGCCGCCCATGGACATCTGTGGTAGCAACTTCATACGGAACAGGGATTCTATCTGAATAATAATAAGTCATTTATTGCCAAATAATAGTACAAGCATAGGTGGTACACAAACATTACATTAAGTATCTTATGTTCTGCCTCTTAAGGCGTGCAAATAATGAAGTCAATCACAGGGGCGTTGCTACTCCCGAGGACTCGCCGGGGACTCCCGAGAGTTGCCTCATATGAAAGTGAGCTACAACAAGCGACAACACCCTTACACACATACACATGTATTTTAAAATCAATGAATCGAGTTTTAACCTTTGACTTTTAAACTTCGCTAACAATCGATAGTATGTTCTTTATCTTTGCTTATCGATGTCAGTTCTGCCGCAGAATTTTCGGTACGGTCTGCGTATTTTATATCGCACAAGCAGTCAAGAACATTAACATTTTGTAATATTAATAAATTAATAAGATGTAGTTGCTGTGCTTTATAGTCTAATGTTTGATATCATAGCGGAAGATATGAGCATATGTTTATATTTCAAAGTATTTTCATTGAGTAACAAATTGTATTGCCCCCAATAAGAGTCATTTATATTATATCAAAGAGAATCGTAGAGTACCACGGTATGTGTGTTGCATAACGTTTGTAATCAATTGCTGAATTAAAAGCTTCGATAGCTGCGATGTGCAAGTGCAAGACATTGACTGCTTTTGATGTTGTTTTCCTTACTTCTTACTACTACACTAATATAAATGCTTGAGTTTAAATGGATGGATGTTTGTTATTCAATCACACCAAAACTGCAGAATCTGAATGAAATTTGGCTCAGAGATAGATTATAGTCTGGAATAGCACATTGACTAAAATTGAACGATTCTCGTTGAAAAAGATTTGTTTTTATCTTTTGATCTGTTTGTACCTACTTAATGCATTTTTGTCAGATGCTATCAGTCGTCCTTGAAAAAAGGTATTTTGATGAATTTTATAGGCATAAAATCGCGGTCGTATAATGCATGTCATATTAGGTTTTTAAAACGCAGGTGAAACAGCGGACATTGCTATTTATTTATAAAAATACGGCCTGAGACAAAAAAGGAACTCAACGTTAGTAACATGAAATAAAACAAGCTATATCAATTTAGAATTTAATGACATTTATATTAGTACCCTCTTGATATATCTTTGTAAACATCTAAAGCTTACACTTTTGGTAAGTCTTACTTTGAGAGTTTAGTATTTCACGGAGATTCAGCACAGAATCTCAAAAGTATTTCATTCGTATTGAAGTCATCGGCTTATTGGATTCGTTCTTTTCTAAAACCTTTTTGTTTTGTTCGCTTCGGTGCGTTGTTTCATTGAATTCATTCCTGCTGTATTTGGAGCACAATTGAGCTCGACTCCTACCGATACCTGTAGCAGCTTATGTTTCCTTATATGGTAATGGGATGCACATTCTCTGAATTGTTTTTCTATTAAGTATTAAGTGACATTACTTTATGTGCTAAATGATTCCTTTTGAGTGTTATTCTTATATATTGATTTTCATTACTAATTTTTTGGAGATATCCTAAGGTTGGCCATACCTAAATGTATTTATTTAAACAATTTGTTTATTAAGTACCAACTAACCTTATTCCTTGTAAATTACATTAATAAAAGGAGCAATGTACGAAATTTAATAAAAAAATAACTATTTATGAAATTAAAGCCTGATTTCTTTTCTGGGTTTGTACTTCAAGTTGTACATATATTATGTTTCTGTAGCAAGCAGTTGTTGGGTTTCATTTTTAAAGCGCCGGGTTTATAAAATCATTCCTATTTAAAACTACACCTATGAAATCGCATACGACCCGTATTCAATGATTACGATCAGCGCTTACATTGTCACCTTGGAGAATTCAAAGAAATTGCTTTCGTGGCGAGCATCTGATATTTCTATTTTTTGCAAGGCACCAATCGCAAACTGTCCTCGTCGCCATGCCTTGTAGGTAACCCGAGTCGTTATATTCGCAAAGTTCAAGCTAAGCTGAACCGTTGTATTGATCCGATCCAGTTACATGGGGCCAACACGCGAGCCAACACAGCCGTGGTGTGCTTTTGGGAGCGCCGCTATTTAGCACATGCGAGCTATAAGACTTATTTAGTGTAAATGTGTACGGTTCGTGACGACGCATTGTGGAGTGGACTACCCCTCGTATCGTGCTCGGAGTCATGAAAATATTTCGAATGTAGGCGTGGTATAACGGACGTTTGAAACGTTATGTACACTCGTCACATAATACTATATAGGTACTGTTATTATATTATATAATTGATGGTTTTTGAACTAGTTGCTGACGGTAATGATGGGCATTTTATAGATTATTATTAGACGATAAAAAATGCTTACGGAATGTATGGATTTGTCCCCAATCACCGAAGAAATGTCTTTGACTCATTTTAAGGTTTTGTGCACCGAAAATAAAAAGGTAGTTCTTTAAAAGCTTGCGAAGATTAAAATAACCTTCCAGAGACCAGCTTTAATATTTATTGAGAAATGACGTGCTGATTTCTGTAGGGAAAGCAAATACAAATGTGTATAAACAATTGTTATGATGAACAAGTTCAAAATTTGCAAGTTAAGATTAAACGAAACTTATACAGTACAGGATATTGTGGTAAAAGTTGGTAAGCTTTTGATCGGCTTGTGCATGGTATTGACTTCACGGTAATTGATACCCACGCTAAGTTTGACACGTCTAATATTTTGTTAGGACTTGAACGAGTTAAAATAGGTAGGAATTGATGTTGGTAAATTATATCGGACACTTTAAATTACGTTCAAAATATTACTGTTCTATGTTTGGGTTAAATCGAAGCATGATATGAGGATCGACAACGAAGTATCACAAAAAAGTGTCTATATAAAACAACTAGCTGCGCCCCGCGAATTCACCCGCGTAAGTTTCGACGATGATATATAGCCTATAGCCTTCCTCGATAAATGGGCTATCTAACACCGAAAGAATATTTCAAATCGGACCAGTAGTTCTTGAGATTAGCGCGTTCAAACAAACAAACTCTTCAGCTTTATAATATTAGTATAGATTTCAGCATTCCAAAGGTTTACTTGAATTCAGTACCGAGTATATTTTTGTAAGGATGGCAAAATGAAATTAATGAATGAGTAATGAGATATTTCATGACACAGAATGCTAACAAGAAACATTCTAATGTAAGGAAATTAGAGAATGTCTAAGTAAGATGAATTGACTTTAAATAATTGGGAAACGCTTGCTTTATCATACAGTTATATGTAGTCATGAATTATGTATTTATTTATTTGAAAAAGTACATATTCATATTTATTTTGAATTATTATGTTTAAGATCATAATGTGTTTTACACAAACTCTACACTATCATTTTCGCCTGTGTCACGGGCGCTATGGACACACAAAGACAAATGTACAAACACACAGACCAGAACATAAATATAAATTCATCATTCAAATTTCTATCTGGCTGGGGATCGAACCCGGAACCCACTGCATGACGGTTGTTAGTTAGAATTACGTGATTATGTCCTGACATTATGCTTATAGTATTATGTAATACTGTACGGTAATACTTTTTATTTGACATGATACTATTAATTTCAAGTATTTACTTCATAAAGTTATTTTATTTGGGCTATTATGAAGTAAATATACATTTTTATATATTACACACTAAATAAATTCACACATACATATTATAATAAGATACATTAAACATTATTATAATATACCTAATTGACTTTCCGAAGTAACATATTAATTGGCTTTAAAGTACCGTGCATGTTATATTATCAAGAGTATATTTTTAATAAGGATACTAACTGAATACGAATATATAAAGCTCTTTGACATAACAACTAGAGATGTGCCGGATCGTTAAAATAATAGATCCGCGGATACGAATACGGATCATTGGTGTATAGATCCATGGATACGAATACGGATCATTGGTGTATAGATCCATGGATACGAATACGGATCATTGGTGTATAGATCCATGGATACGGATATCAGGTTTCGTACAAATGTACTTATTTGATGCGTGTGTCCTTAAAGCGACAGTTGCTTAATTGACATGTTCTGTCAGTTAGTTGGAGTTTATTAGGTTTCCTCAAAACAATAATTGTTTACATTTTCCCTATCATTGAAAAGTACACTATTATAATATGTACAAATATAAATAATGTTTAGATCTTTGATTTTTGCAATATAAATGTGCTTAATATAAAAAGTAACGGATACGGATCTTTTTCATGCTTCGGATATCTGCGGATATGGATACGGATCTCCGGCACATCGCTAATAACAACTTAGTTACGCGTGGGTTCGATTTTCGTTGCGATCGAAATAACTTTCAATAAATTCAGTTATCTAATATAGCTCCGTTAAACTTATTTTCTAGTCAGTTTACTAATATGGATCACACTTAGCCGCGTTGACATTTTAGTGAAAGATATAGGCTTGATAATTTTAGAACTGATTTATTTTATTTAAGAAATTATTTTAAGAAAGTTTATAATAAGTTATATGTTCCTTATTAAATTAAAAATAATGGTAACTAAAAGAGGGTTACCTGAATATCGCTTATCTACTTGAGACTAAAAAAATAAAACCATGATATAATATTTATATTATATACTATCATCGTTTTAAAGCTAATTTGTTTCACCTATTACATAAACCAATATATCTTTAATTTAATATAATTTGTTTTCAAAAACTATACGCTGCTTCATACGGCCGTTTCAAAACACTTAATTTTTCACAAGGGATTAAGTTTAAACTCGTAAAATGGATATACTAATTTTAAAAGAGCAAATATAGAGACGCCGTTTCGTAAAAGTAGACGGTGCCATTTCCGCCTTGGGGAAACGGCGATCTTTTGTTCTCTATCGACCGTTGACTCGGCTCTCAATTTAAGGTTATTTTAGTTTACCACAGATAAGATTAGTCACTGAGATAGTATTGTTGTAGTCGTAATACGAGATAAAGATTCTGTTGTATTTGGAAACATCGGTCACGGTAATTTATATGTTACGAAACTGAGGAGATTGAAGAATGATGGATGGTGAACACTTTTGTTACACCGTTTAAATATAAGTTCCTTATCTATACAATATGTTCATTCGATTATATTACAGCAGTGTTAAGCGCTAGTGAGATTCTGACACCAGACATTCAAAGATTCAAACTTAGTCTTCAATACCAGCAACGCTTTTGTGATTGACCATTTTTATAACATTTAGTTATGGCTTAGGACTAAATTTGACATTTATGCTGAAAGATGAATTTGCGTTTGTATTTATGTTTCAATTTATGCTTTCATGTAAATTTATATTTACGAAGTAAAATTAGTGACATGATATCAATACAAATATTAGTTTATCATCTCTAAAAAGCGTGAATTTTTTTTTCAAAAACAACAAAATAGAAACCGACTTCTATGGCACAAAAAAGCAAAAACATAATTTAAACATATGTTGGTTTCTCTCATACACATTACATAGTACATAGTACTCGCGAAGTCGGCGCTCATATTTTATACTTGTTAAACATAGATTCGTCGTTGTAATGTAACAAAATATGTTGAGCGCCGACTTCGGGACTATGTACTTCGTGCTGTGTCTGAAAAAAAATATATTTAAATTATTTTTTTGCTCTCTTGTGCCATAGAAGTCGGTTCCTACTTTTTTGTTATTTTTTAACATTTAGGACATCTGCCTAAGCCGTAAATACCGGGCCAATTATAGCGTAAAATGTTTTTTGTTTTCCCTAATATCAGTAGAACAATTCCGCGATCTTCTCACGATATGGATGTATTAGCCGAGAGCTTTTATATGACTCAACTTCAGGTCAATATCACTAACGTCACATCCGACCACAGCGCATGTACAACGCACTGAATTGATGTCTTGATTTATGATTCACTCAAAGATCATTTCATTCCGGATTGAGATCGTGAGCTCAGATTGATTGTGTATGGCAAATCGATCGGATGTCTTGTGTAGGAGTTGGCTTCGTCTTTTGTGCGTTACCGATGCGTGGGCGCACATTTTTCAAGACAAATTGGGTTCGTAGCAAAAAAATGTTTGATTTAGCTACCGATGACATAAGAACACATAATTATGACACATGTACAATATACTTGATATATTTAAAAGGTATGATTGGTGTTCATATTGTAACAGAAATGATTGCCCCATAGCAGCTAACTCTAACGTTTAAAACTGATGTCGATCTATCGACTTTACATATATTGAAAAGGAGTGGAACCATTTACATACATAAGTTTGTCTATGGATACGAATTTGAAAAGATTATTCGCGAACAAATCTGAATCAGCTTCAGAAAGAACTAGGCGTCGAAACTTACGCCAGCAATTTAGCATTAGAAAAGGGAAAGAGATAAAAAGAAGATTTGCAAATGAAACACAAATCTCGCCGGCGCCTTTCTCCTTGACCCGTGTGCTGCGGCCAGACGCCTGTAATTTGTCGTGTTGTTTTGTTGCGCTTTTTTATGTCGCATTGTCGTGTCGCAATCGCGCAGCTCAATTATTCTCACTGGAGTGCGTGTCGTGAAACTTGTCTAATTAGTACTAGAATTCTCTGATTTGTTGCTGTTTGTATGTACGTTGCCCGGGGATTCAGTATTTTATGTTGAGTGTATCGGGCTTAAATAGCACCACTCCCTCTCTTTCCGTAGATATCGTAGAAAGCGACTATGGGACAAATTCCAGGAGATAGTCAGTAGCGTGTTTCTGTGTAACATCAACACCCACAGCGGTCAGACGCGGTGACTATTGGCAAAAAATACTTATTAGGTGAAGCCAAAAGTGGACATCTTGTTACCGTGTAAATCTCTATATGTCATGGTTACATACGAATATATAATAAATCGACCTGTTAAATCCATAAAAATATCCTCATTACACATTTTTCATCTATAATTTTCAATAACCACCGCTACTCAAATTGCTGCTGCTCGAATCAATCAACCTTCAGCGAAGTGTGTTGTTTTTAAAATGAGAGTAGTTTTAAAACTTCATTCGTACACATTATTCCACACAGGAGTGTTTTTTAAACATTCAGGTTTTAAATTACGCGATGGTTCAAATAATTTTATAATGAGCCATGGTTTGTGTTTACAAGTTTTTCGTGTATTATTGTAATAAGAACTTGCTACATTCAGTTAGGTGTTTGCTATGCTGACTTGTTTGAATAATCTTTGTATAAATATGAGCTTTGTATAAAGCAGAAACGGTCGGACGATGTATCTGGGTGGATGTATTTGACTGTTTCGCAAGGAGCAAAAGATCAAGTAGTTATTGCCATTACGGGTGTTTGTGAAACTTATTAAACATTTTAAATTTCTTACGCATTAATACTTGAAGGTGCTGTACCAAGCGAAAGTCAGAAAAACAGGAAACAAAATTAATTAATAGCGTAAAACAACGAGAAGTTATAACGAGATATTATTAAATAATAAAAAAATAATAAAGAGATGTATAAGAGAATACATTTTGCCAAAAAACGTTTATGCAGTTCTAACTGGAACTGTAAATCTGTTTTCACGTGTAAACACTGACAATGCAAATCAAATGTGACTCGGGAACAGTCCTCAGTTTCGTTTGTTTTTGTTCTAAGAGACGATTTTTTAACTAGCTGTGTTAGTATTAGTATGTTTGAAGAAATATACGAAAACTTTGCGAAAGACATCTTCAGAACATCGACCCGTCAATAACATTTATGGTTCTACGTCGGCCGCTAATTTAGTTTGACTGAACAAAAATGGGTTTTAAGTAGAATATAAACTTTACCTAACGATGAAATTAGCGTAAACGGTTTTTTAAAGGAACAGTAATTTAAATGTAAGACACATTTGTACTTACAACCTAATACTTATTAGGTTAATTACTTACCTTGTACAAATATATTTAAATGTAAGACACATTTGTACTTACTTACCTTAATAGATTATATATATATATATATCTCAAAAAAAAACTCCATTTTATAATTGAAGTTATTGTCTTCCTTAGCATTTAGCCAAGAATGTTATCAAAATGTTGTACAACTCAAAAAAGGTCGTTAAGCATAGTTAGCAACGATATATTATAAAGCAATAGGTAATTGTGGTAGCAACAATAAAATGGCGTTACAATATCGATATGCATTTCCAATGGAGCATTGCGTAAACTTATTAAAAACGCCCAAAACGCAACAATCGTGTCGCGCTAGATAAAAGTGAGAGCTATCGAGGTCGTGTCGAATGTGTGGACCGAGACCCGCTACCAGGGATGTGTCTAAGTTACTCTTATGAAATGAAAAGTCAAAAGTTTGTATAGGCCTACGGAAAACTTACAAATTGTCAGTTACAATATTTGCCACCAGATCGAAACAAAGCACTAACTGAGAAAATTCAGCAAAAACTCAGCGGGTTTATCTTTTTTCCTTGAATTTAAATATTTTCTTTTCTTTTTTTAAATCATCTTCTTTTTAACATGAATAAAGGCTCCAGTATTTTTCGTGACCTACTTTCATGATGTTTCAAATGCTCCCTACACTTTAACACGGAGTTGAAGGCAAATACTATTCAAACCTCCACACAAGACTGCTGGTTCCTCGACAGCTGGTTTCAATAATTGATTTGACATATTGCATTTCCAAACATTGGCTTGTTTGTAAAAAAAAATGATTGAATATTAAAAAAAAACATAAGAGGGTTGCTTAATTAGATCGGATTCACATATACTTCCTAGTCGATCGTTGGCCTCCTAAAGTTAGTTAGATATCTATGGGTTGTCGCGATTATTCGGCGTCATCTTTACTAGTATAAGTATATAGTTGTATTACTTGCATGCAGTAGTAATATCTGTCGGATACTTAAATAAATATATTACCTATTTCACTTTTTTCTTTTGTTTTTAATACATTTCGAGACTTGAAAAGATGAGGACGACTGTTTTTTTTCTGTCAGCCCTGGTCATCAAATATGCGTGTTACGTACGTTTCATGGTCAATAAGATGGTAATTCGGTGGCGTAAAGTTTTTCGACGACCGGTTTTCTGTTTATTTTTCCAAATTTTAAAACGCTTTGGATCTGTCCTACGTTCCGTTGTTATATCGTTTATGAATGATGAGATAATAAAGATGCACTGTTATAACTACTTCACGCATAATAATTTTAACGTTATTAGCAGTTTGTAGTCAGTAAGTATTTACTATTTATCATTTACATATAATCGTTTAAAGTTTATTGCCGGTGGTTAAAAAGTTATTTGTTAAATAGTTTACCTACTGACTAATGGGATTCTGGACTCAGTAATATACTAAGTAATTGTTACAATACTGAATAAGTATTGCAATGACGATATCTATATGTATTAGGGTTTGTATCTAGGGATGTCTCGTGTCTCGAAGTCCCGGGAATTTGGGGTATAGACTCGAGTCTATACGAGACGAGATTGTCGAATAGTTAGCAAAAAAGCCTAATTAATGTATCAGTTGATTATTTAAAAGACTGTTTTATAAGTGTGTTTTATTATTTTTATTTAGATTATTATTTATATTCATTATAAAAAATACTTAAAAATGATGTGATTATGACCAATGAGAATTGGCGTGTAATTAAAAGAAATTAACAAAGCAATAATCAAGACTGAAAATGAAATTAATGTCAAAGTTATTAAGATTTTCGGTTTAATTTTTTTACAAAGAATTACCTTTTTAAATACGTTTTACCAGAAATATACTAAATTAAAATTCTTCAAAAATGACTTGGGCTAGGCTCTTAAAAAGAATTCAAAAAAGTCTCGAAATCCCGAGAATTCCCGGGACTTTGATTGAAGGCTGTCTCGTGTCCCGGTACTTTGAAATTGTAGGGAATTCCCAAACACTAATATATAGTGGTCACTTGCCTTAGCCAATTGACCAAATATGTGTAATGATTTATATTTAAATTAATGCAAAGGCACATAAATAATGTAATGATATAAAAAACGCTCGCAATTAAGTTTTTAATAATAATTTTAAATGTTTTGACATATTGAACTGTGATACCACATAACGTTTAAGTTTCAAAGCGAACCCATATTAAGTTTTAATTGTGGTTTATCTGGATAATTTGTGATTTTTGACACAGAATGTCATGGCGTAAATTTTAACCTTATGGCTAATAACGCTACCATGCATTTGTTAATAACTCAATGCATATGAAATATTTCTATGTTGCTGCCCATGGTCATGAAGATAATTAAGTTTACTGATAACGGACACGGGCTTGCGGGCATGTTCTGGTCCAGTTCGAGATAAAGCTGTCTTGCGCGTGATGAAGGGTGCATGGCAGGAAAGCTGACGGCTGAAGTGTATTCCCAGGGCAATGACCTGATGGCATTATCAGATAAAATCTGTGCATACAGATTTTATCTTGTTATTCCAATGGTATCAAGGATTTCTCGTGATGAATTTACCCTACTAGGCTAAGCAAGGTTATTTTTATATTTAAGTTAATTAGATTTGTTGTTCAACTAAAGTCAGATATATTCTACAGCGTTAGGTTAAGGTTCCAATAGGACATTAATTAAAAGTTACTCCGGAGTACACGGTTCTTAGAAATTTATACTATTCAGTTTTCCTGGTACTAACTTAAGATAGTTTTATATAAATTAACATACTTATAAGATTTTAATTTACATTGATATTTATAATCTCGATAGATAGACGAAAAGATAAATCTTTTTCATCAGCTCCAAACAAAGAAACATCAGCATTAGCTACTCTAAGGCTCATTATTTTAACTTCGCCCTGCTCATAAACACTACTATGGCAAAGAGTGGCATAACAAAATATCTTCTGATGTTATTTAGTAGCAAACTGTGCAAGCTCATTAACCTGAAATTGTAACACTAGGCTAGCTAATGTTGTTAGATAAAATCATTTTCTTTCTCATCCGGAGAGTTATCAATCATAGGATTATAATTCGCATCTTCTGATTTTTCATGAAAATTAACTATTTCATATGTTATTTTTTGCAGGCAAGATAATTAACATTCAAATTTGCTTTTGCGACAACTTTCCATATTGATTTCATTCCAAACGCTTAGTTTTAGTTGGAGTCAAAAGCTTTAGTTGAAGTCTCTTCTATGACAGGTGTATCGGCGAATTCTAACTTTTTTAACTTTTATCTTATTCCTATAACGTATCATCTCGTCTGCTTTCTTATTTTTAAAGATTCACGCGTATCAGTTGACATTGTTTGTTTAATCGAACGTAGTAACCGTTTTCAATTTTCAGTTTCATTCTTTTTAAAATTTTTGAATAGTTCACTGTCTTTTACCTTCTCTTTCGCTTTTTCATCCTTTCCGTTGCTTTTTTGGCCATCCACAAGAAAAAAAGGAAAAATATCTACTTTCCCTTTGATAAAAAAACGTGACTGACCTTTCGTGTTTCGTGACCGACTTTATAGTGTGACTATCGTATCAGTTCAATTAAAAAATAATTAATAATTTTTTTTTGACATCGCCATAATGTAAGCAAGTAAGTGTAAAAATATTTACTACCTATGTAAAATAAGTTTTACTAAACTTAGAGAGAAAATTCGGCTAATACTATGACCGACACTACTACTCGACATCATACATTTACCCGCTTAATTTCTCTTACTGCCACACCTATTACATACATTACCGACTATTTATCAGTAAGTCGGTAGCAATGATAGTAATATATGGCAATAATACAATAATACAATAAACTTACTTTATAAAAATGTAATTTAAACTCCATTGCAAAACGCGCCATCAGTTGATGTTTATGATGCTAACCCAAAAACGTCAGTATGACGAAAATACAAAAAAATAGTTGTTATCAGTGAAAACTAAAAGTACTACAGTATTACTACAATACTGAGAATTTTTTACCATAATAAACAGTAATGTAATATTTGCATTCTCAGTAGACTTACATGGAATTACCCTACATGTATACAATTTCTTTATTCTTCACTCTTAGCCTTATTATTTTGAAGAACGGCATATACTCTATTTGAATTTTATGCTAAAGTATCATTTTACATTACCTGTCATTTATATGTCATTACCTGTCATAATTAATGTTATAATTCTTTATTGCAATGTCCCAATCATTTGAATAGTTGTATAATTAAAAAACATCTCAATTTTTTAAAATTTTCTCTCGTTAATTTATATTATCGAGCAAATATTTGTGGTACCGGCACTCTTGACGTTAATTATATTATTTATTTTAACTGTTACTCGGCTTAATTATAATAACTAATTGATTACCAAGAATTCGTCATTAGCTGTTCAGTAGTGCATGCAGATATTCAATTAACATTTGATTAGAATTAAAATGCGCATACATTGTTCTAGTGGGATAATCGTGGTGACTACAATGTAAACAAAAACAAACAAGTGGACATACATTCCTTACTAAGAAGTCGCTGTAAGAAGTGTATAGAAACTCAATATTTAACACCTTGCTTACCAAAGGTGTTGGAGAGAATAAGATAAAATATATATAATAATGTAGGTAATATTTACTGTAGAAGTTTGTTGTTAAAACAAGTTTTTTAGTTATCTGTGCCTGTAATAAATGAAAATTCATTGCGGTAATAGTTTAGTGTAATTACATTTCTAACTATTCAATTTCATACCCGTTTTCGGTTCTTTGTGTATAAAACAATAAGAAAATTGTGTGAAAATCTCATCGATATCTGTTTAGCTTTACTTTTTTAAGATTTATTCGTCTTTACGATATATTAAACAGACAGATAAAATAATGAATCTATATAGACAGGCAGACAAATTTCATGTTTCATTCATTGTTTCTCATGAAATGAGGGTGCAATCAATTGATAAATTTCTGTTTTTCCTTTTACGGTGTCATCATGTCTCATGTCAAGTTAGCCACATAATTAACAAGGTAAAAAATATACTTTGAGTTAATTAGTAGTATTATTAACTTTAAATTATTCCTCACACTACCTTCGTTACTCTCGAAGAAAATCAATAAAATAATGACTAAGTAACATACTTTTTCGACACTAAAGCTAGCTTAGTCTAATTTCAACATTAAAGCTTTCAATGTTATTAATTGTAGCCGACTTCATTATTTAAAACCGAAAATGGACTAACCAGTTTCCTATTTCAGGTTTGTTTCAGGTTCAAACATATAAAAAGTTTTACCGTTTCAAAATTTGTATGTATTTAGATATTTCTGTTCTGGGTTCGGGTGTTCGTGTATTCGTCTTTGCGTGTATTTAGGACTAGCGATACAGGTGAAAATCCTTCTGTGGGGCTATAAGTGTAGAAAGCGTTAGCGTGAACCTTCAAAGAGTAAAGTACATGTCGTGCATTGGTGAATGCAGACTGGATTGCCACGGTTGAACTTCCTATCATTATTCTGCACTCACGATCGTGTCTCGTGCCACGTCTCAATCTGTAATGTAACAATGCGATGACTGTTATGTCTAAATTCGCTGAATGGGTGGAAATTGTGCTAATGGTAAGTTTATATGTTCAAAGTATTATTTGCGATACAAAATGTTCTACCTAATAGAAAGTGGTAAGTGCTACTTTGAATTCAAAGATTGCAATTGGAAATTGGTGCCTAGGTCAGAGATTATCAATTGCAACATTCGTATTCGGCTAAAGCTCCATTCGTATTCCACATCAACAGGATGGTGGAGTTATGTCCCATTTTGGACTAATACATCTTTTTTAACATGAATTGTGTTAGAAAGAATTTCCACTAAAAGAGCTTGCCTTCAAAACCGACGAAGTATTCGTTTGATATAAAATTGTTTCTATTCGCGACCTATTTAAACTATACGTTCTAGACTAGATATCCACATTCATAACATAAACTTTGTTTCCTTCTACTTTTTGAAGTTATACCTCTTTAGGCGCGTTATGAAAAAATAATGAGAGTGAAATTTTAAGATTCGTCACACGAAAGTTACAGTATGAAGTTGCAGCGGTTGCAGTCTCGAAACAAAAGCTACAACAAAATAGAAATAGAATCTCTATTAGTCGCGCAAGTTGGCACCATCGTCGCCTCTGTTCATTGTTGTCATATTCATAGTATTTATCCACATGTTTCTAGTGTCTACATTCACACACGTATTTCAGTTTCATATAAGTGCGATATATATGCTGATAAATTATATTCAGTCGTGATTTAAATTCAATATTTTGATTAATATATTTACTATTCGTAAATATTAGTGAAAAAATTATGTTTATAGACTTTTTCAAGTGCTCCAATATAATTGTTTTATTTAACAGTTATTCCAATGGCCGTAAGACTCCTGTATAAAGTTGAATATGTCATTTGTCGACTGCGTTATGGAACCATCGTAGCGAATGCCTTCTTGACCTCCAGCCATTAAACTATTGAGATTACAATGGCTTTATCGAGACCAGCACAAATGTCGAACTATTATGGCGAACCACGTAACACTCTTGAAGAAAGCTTTGAGTATACTAGAGATATGGAAGATAGATCAATGTTTGATAATAAAGATGATTATGAATACATTTTAATTGAAAATATTTTAGTTTACCAAATTTACTACACCATGTAATACAATATTTTTTATTCAAGTTAAAATTAAATTTTATAGTCATTAGTCCCTATATTCTGTAGCCTGTCTGAGGCGGTTATTATATAATGATGTTAAGGTATTAACTATTTAGTTGGAATATTATATTAGAATAAAGGATGATAGTTCGTAACTAGATACGTTTTTAATTTAAAATTAGCAAACGAGGATGCAGTCCGTCTGATATTAAATGGTCACTGCAATCCATGGGCGTCTGTCACTGTTCGCGATTTACAAAACCTCAATATAAATGGAAAATCAGTTGAAGTTGATCAGAGATGCCTTTCTACTTCAGATGACTAAATAGGAACACCATGTTAATACATAATTTATAACATTAGCTACACTTATGCTATATCACAGAAATAGCTGTGGTGGTGCCTTCTCATTCGAACCAATAAAATAAAAATATTAAACACATTGACAATACAGGGTGTTTTAAAACTAGAACAATGCCTATGACCGAACCTTCTGCTGCGTTGTTTCCATTTCTTATCGTCGTATTGATTCGACGAAATGTTTGTAAAACTTCGTCCATAGGCTCTACAGCATAACATAAAACGTTGTTATGATTAAGGAATGAACATATTGACTGCGTACTAAACATGTATTGGAATTATGGTTGTGTTATAGTTGGGAGATGCTTAATGCAAAGTATTTTTGTATTTTAATAAAGTTTGCCTTTCAAGTAATATTATTCTCAACCTCATCATATAAAATCCCTCGGCTACTGTACCTTAAAACCTTAGATCCTCAGACGAAATATAATTACGTGAAACGCTAACTCTACTATGAAATTCCATTTTTATATATAATATTACCGTTCCATTAATTTCCTACCGAGTTTAATTATGCCCATAAATGATAACGGTGGCGCGACGTTACTTGTGACGTCACGCCGTCGACCGCACCCAGGGCGCTGCAAGGCCGCCCAGCGCTCCTAAGTCTGTGACGCAATATTAGTCATTCCCTTTAAATATCACACCATTAGGCATTTTATCACGAACAACAGGCAACGTAACTTGACCAGCTAGTCCGTCCCACGAGCCATTAATGCCTTTAGGGCGACGCCATAAGAACCTTATTGCCGGGTTTGAAGGATTGTTGATTCAGAAACTTTTATCAGTACCGTACTATTGATGAGCTCTGTCATGTCCTTTACGCCATATATACCATACGCTATTTCTTAAGACGAGATGAAACTTACATTGTTTACAGCTTAAAAAGATTGTAAGATTGGTTCGTTGCGCGTTGTTGAATTAAATTGCAATTTATATGCATTTCTTTCTACGGTTATTTACCATTTAATAATTAACTTATTAGCCCCAGTAACACAAGTCATAACTAAGTTTTAAAATTCATCAATTACAATGTATTAATCTATCTCTATAAGCTTAAACCTAAGCAATTAAACTTCTTACAAGAAAAATAAATCGGTAGGTACTATAAATTTTATTTCTATTTATATACCATCATAACAAGTTTCCATTTCTTTCTTGGAATGTTATTATGACAAAAAATGTGTGAATCGTATATTACGTCATTATTACATTGTGACAACACATATGACAATCGCTTTACCACCCTAGATTGCGAAGGTATGCTAAATGGTGACTTTGTTTATACACGTGTGTATGTGGTATATTTGTGAACTTGTTTTAGTGTGTGGTCACTTCATGGATAATCTGATTTAATGAACATGGAAACCGAAACTACACCCGTTTATACGAAATACCGTAACTTTTGTATGCATAGATGAATAATTTTATGTGATTTCAACATAGTAACAGACTTGTTGATCTCCACCAATAACCGCGTGTTCAGAGCACTTAAACTCGTGTTGCGGAACAATCAAATGATTCACGAGCTGAACCTAGCCGTCATCAAAGCGGAACCTTGACAGTGAATCAAACCGTAAACGAATTATTTTCTCTAGCTGTAGTTTCTTCGACCATCTGACCATAGACAAAAAGTAAATAATAGAGGAAATTAACTGTCACTAACGGACAAACAGACGCTTCTCTGATATAAAAGTTTCTGTATTTCAAGAAAATAGAAAATTAGGAAAAGCACAAATAATGCGATTTCGTACGACATAGCCCTCTTAACTAGAAATTACACAACAATTTCAGAAGCTATTTAACTGGGAAAGAAGACTGTTTAAAAAGTATGAGCATTTCATGTTTAAAACGAAGTCGCGATATAAAATCGAAGGGTTCTTTAAATAGTTTGTCTTATACGAACAAATCATTTCTATGGCTTCAGTGTTTAATGCGTGTTTGATGTATTCAGTATTCTTTCCAGTTTCTATTCCTTCACCCGCGTTATCTGTTTTAGTTATGTTACTATAAAAAATTTACAGTGGAACCTAGAAACCCCTTTCCTTTTTAACACTCTTTTTTGAAGTTCTATAAATATGCAACGAAAGTAGTTGTTTTTAGTAGTTACTGTATCAGTTCATATTGTATTGATTACTGTATTCAACGTTTCAGTGAAGCACTAAACATGTTCTTAATGAAAAGAAAACAAACTCCTAGTGATGCTAAGACAAACGTCAAAATCAAAGTTTCATATCAGATACCAATAATAAACAGCACGATTAAACTAAAACTCCAATTTCCTTCATTACAGGATCAGGAGCACCTGAAACCGCCCATAGTGGGCGGTCTGGCCAACGCGGAGCTGTACTGCCTTGCGTTGGCCAACATGTACTCGGACCCCAACTACCACAGTCTGAACCACTGGAACATCCTGCAGACGCTGGCGCGCAAGGGCGTGCAGGTGCCGGACCCGCCGGACTGCGCGCTCACCGAGACCGTCCTCATTCAGACCAATCCTCTCAAGATGGTGAGTGGTTCGGCGTTTAATCGAATGGTGTTGTAGTTGTCTAATTAAATTTCTTAATTAATTTTGCTTTACTACTTTCGCTTTAGTTTTAATTATGACTATATATATCGCACATACACGGTACAACTACGCGTGTGTCAGTGGTAATTATGCGAGACCCAATTTTTTTGGGTGATAAAAGTCGAAAGATGTAGATCTTTGCAAAATCTCTTTATGTAAGTTCCTGTAAATCGATACAGTTGCTTTCATGATTACCATACAGACAGACACAATATAAAAAAACAGTTAGATATGTAAATATCTGACTGTTTTTTTAAACATGTAAATGTTTACGTGTTATTTCCATAATAGAAACAAGTATGATAACTATAGTTATCATTTAAGTTCATCGGATTTTAAAAACCTCATTAGGTACTAATTATTGATTTCTATTTTTAATATGCTAAGTCCTTTTAACGTGCTATTAATATCATTTCAACGTTTAAACAGACATATAAATCTATAATATAATATATGTGAGAAATTAATTCGAAGAATTTGAAAGTCAGTCAAGAAGATTAAATTTATGCTATAAACAGATTATTAGTAGGTAATTGCTTTACGTTGTTTCGTGAAGACACTAAAGCTGCTCATTAGCAAAACCAATCGGCTTTTGTATTGCGATAAGCAATTGATGAGAAATATAATGGACACTGCAGTGGGTGGATAAGAGCCGGCCATGATTGCAGTTTCGTGTTTATCCGCGAGCGAATCTGATGGCAATAGATTAAATCGGCCGTAGGCTGTCTGCCGGCAACATAAGAAATGCCCACGTAAACACACCCACTGAGATTAGACTTGGAATTAACAGTACTTTCCTGTTCATTACATCTGAACGTATTTGCATTTAGCAGTAGACACAAACATTGAATACCGTAAGGTTCTAGCTGTTTTCTGCCTTTATTTTTTTCGATACCTTTGAATTCCAGCATGTAGCTACGCTTTGTGGTTGTGTTCATAGACTCTTGATGAGAACGGCTTGTTTGTTCTCTCAGATAGTGAATGTTTTTCATGAATCGAAAGTTGTTATTTTGCTCATGAGCTATTATTTATAACTATTTTAATGAACCATTAGCTTAACCTAATTACTTTACCCTCATTATTTACATTAACATAAAATTACTTATTTATGATTACATAATTTAATTGTTTTGATAGTTCAGTCCATTGATAGTTCAGTGGCATGCCTCGGACATTGAAGGTCAGGTTCGAATCCAAGGCTCACGTCTCTGATCGAAGTTAAGTTCGTATTATATTGAGATTACAAATATCATTGTGAAGAAATAAGTATTGAAAGAAGAAAGACTTCGTAATGGTCTCAAAAGTGCGAGTTGGACACTATCCTTAACTAACTACTACTAAAATACTCATTTTAAGAGTAGACTTATGGCCAGTATTGATGTCTTTTATTCGGATTTTCGATAGTGCGTTACCAACAGTAGGTCAGTGATCATGGTGTTGTTTGCAGGGTGCCCATATGACTGTGATAGAAGCGCTAATGGTGCTGTACGCGCGCGAGGTGGTCACGCTGGACCGGGTGTCGGCGGCGGCACAGCGGTTCGGCACGGGCCAGCCGCTGCCCACCGGCTCCAGCATACCGCACGAGGACGGCCTGCTCTGCTGGATCAATGCGGCGTGCGCTGCGCTCAATAAGGCTGAGGTGAGTGACGACGTACTTTTACCAGCGAATAAAGAGAAAATGTCATCTATTTTTTTTTTTGATGAAGTGGCTAAACACTCAACAGTAATGTAATCCATTTAATGGTAAGTAGCCATTGCTCCCCAAGGGCATCTGTATTTAATCACAAATAGGATTGTAATTTTAAACAGGCGCATTTAACAGGGCTGTTAACTTACTATCCTTTAATACATTTTCATATTTCTTGACCCGCATATAGTATAAGAATAGCGAAATATTACACAGAGGTGTTGATTTTAAAACTCGGATTTATCTAGTAGTGAACCATATATGATATATGTAAGATAAACGCAATTATCAAATTAAATAACATCACGATTATGCTTCACAAGTACCATCACATAGAGTTCACCATTTGAAGGTGGTAGAAGTCTATGTGGTTCGACTCCGGAAGGACCACCGCTACACCTATTTGTGCCTCATAATAGCAGTGTTATGCGCTGTTGTGTTCTGGTTTGAAGGGTGTGGTAAGGGAGACATACTTTTCCGAGACCGCATCTGTGGCTAACCTTAGGTTAGACTTTGATTTTACCTAGAGTTGATTACAGATGTCTATGGGCAGCAGTAGCCACTTACCATAAGGTGGGTTGCATGCTCGTTTGCTACTTCCATACTATAAAAAAAAATACCATCACACCTATTTCTAGCATGAAGCAGTTCTTTAGTTTCGGTGTAAGGGTGTGGATGCTGGTTCATTTACATTTGCGGCAAACATCTAAGTACTCGGATATCAACGAATCAGTGATTGCCTTCAGAACCCCTGTTTTAAATAAAGTTGATTACAGATGTCCACGGGCGGCAGTGACCAGCTAACACCCGGTGCACTGCATTATCTTTTGCTACTACAATAGTTTATAAAAAGTAATTTATTTTCACGTTATATTAGCGAAACCCTATTTCTGTATAGCTAATATTTCCATAAAAGCGTAAATTAGCGTTTCCTCTAAAAATTCCAGGAGAACCCGTCGTCCCACGTGCCAATGGTGAAGAGCCTGCAGGAGCTGTGCGACGGCACGGCGCTGGCGGCGCTCATCTCGTTCTACTGCCCGGACGCGTTGCCGCGCGCCGCCGTGCGCGTCGGCCGCATGGCCTCCATCCAGGACTGCTTGCACAACCTCATGCTCGTGTACGACTTCTGCCAGAACAACCTGCCGCACAACGTGTTCCATATGCTGCCGGAGGACGTCACGTATATGAGAGGGTCAGTGCGCATGTTCACTGATGCTAACTCTGACATACGTGGCCATTAACGTTTGTTTTGCAATGACTGTTTGATTCTTCAATATCTTGTATAAGTAAGCTTTTATCCCATTTTATCTCTCCCCGAGGATAATTTACTAAAAAAAATTTTTATGTTCCTTGTTTTTTTCGTTATTACATGAAATTTTATGCAAAATTTTATGCTTTAAAATGTATAGATTCAAGACATATGTTATCTGTGAAGCAGTAATTTTATTTAGTAAATAGTGCAAAGATACCAATACAATTTAAACAAGTTTAATTGAATAATGTCAGTAATTATCAATAAATAATACATGAAAAACCGGACCTGCTTCGGTTTTTCACTATCACGTCGGTTGTCTATCACTTCCTTAATTTAACATTGATGAATGTAATGTTGTAAATATTCATAGCGTATGTTCTCTTTTTGATTTAAAGTGTCAATGCGCTTAGGTAAAAATGAATAAAATTAAAATTATCTATATTCCAGGTCGATGCGTCAAAACTTAATAGCGACATTAGCTGATCTCTTCAACATGTTGGAAGTACATCCAGTGAAGTCCGTCAAATACCCGGGAAGTGGTGAGTACAAGCCACTAGCATAACCCGCTAGCTTATCTCTGTACCGATATTGCATGCTAGACCTCTAATGGGAGTATGTGGTCATAATATCAAAGGTCCTATGCCCACTAATACAATGAAATAATACTCTGCCGATCTCTCGGAGACGGTCAAGTAACGCTTTGCATATAGTATTCGTAAGTAACGTTGAGATAGGTTCCTAGGGTTGGTTTATGTAAGTCCTTTTGTTATCAAGATTAAAGTTTTATTTGCATTATGTGATATTATTATTCGTTTATTATTACAATGTTTTAATATGTTTTTGTGTAAGACACCAGGCTACAAGGCGCAGGTAAGTCTTTATTAAATATTGGGCGACATAGTTATTTACAATACTTCAAATTGTCACCCTGTCTTTCTTGTGTTTTTAAGATCTTGCATCGTTTGAATTTTTAATTTAACAATTTTATTATTGGCTGTAACACTGAAATGTAAAATTTAACTATTAAATTTGAATATTGGCTTCAGAATGCACTGCTTAAAATTTCTAACAAAAATGACAAATTTTGAATCGTTTCGTGAAAAGTACTCTAAGCTAAGACAGGGTGACGATTGCGTTGGCGTGCATACGTACCCGTACTCGCATAAATACGTACACGAACAGTCTGTCTCCACTATCGACGGCATACCTGCAAATGTGCTATTTGCGTTCGTATGGACTTGCGTGCGTGTTTATGTACGTCGATGTATACGTAAGTGTGTATTTGCGTGCACGTACTTACGATTGTAAGTGTGGACGTATTCGGTCCACGCGCGTGAGGTGCGGCACCGTCGGTCAGCGGTGGGACATGCGTGCGTGTGCATGTACTACCCGCTCGCGCTAAGATTGCCGTTGTCGATGTGGCGACATTTTTGGGGTAGCGTCAGCAAAAAAACCGTTTGAAAACAAAATGTGTATTTGTTATAAAATTACATCTTTTACTATAAAAAATCGTGTAATTAATAATTATTCCAACATATTATGGAATTATGAACGAATAATTTATAACGAAGTAACGAAAATCACTTAGTAAAGTCTACGCATCTTTCTAACACGGTATAAAAAGAACTAACAAATATCGAGAAATGTAAAGAGTATTGAGATTCTGCATAAGTAATAATTACACGCATATGTGGCGATAACGTTGCTTACGGTACTGAAAGGGAGACTTAGCGATGCGGTAGGTGGTCGTGGGAGGGGACTTCACAGGCCGGCAATTTAGCGCGGGCGGGTAACACGTAGCGGCGTAGACGTGCACGTACTTACGTATGCACGCGTGTACGTGCGCCGCGTTCGTGTGCGTGCGTGACGCGGCGCGTGCGTGTTGGCAGCGCGCGCGGACTGCAACGCGCACGGCGTGCGGCACAAGCGCTGCCTGCCGCCGCCGCCGCCCGCGCCCATCCCCGACCTGCGCGCCGACGCGCACCCCGCGCCGCACTCGCCCGCCGCGCCCTTCGCAGGTACCGCCCCTAACGCCCGTGTGTGCTTCCCGTGTCCTGTGTCTTGCACGCGTACCGAACTCTAATCCACATAGGATTGAATTAGCTCCCTGTAACATCCCCTGGGTAACACATCGAAGTAGTTACCTATGAGTATAGTTATAAACTACCAAGTTATTAGTTATTATATTACTATTAGTCATCTTATTGGTTATGATATGATCGATTTTGAATGTAAGACCCTTAATTTTAGTACTCAGTTAGTGCATAAGCACTTAGTTAACTAGAAAATATACGCTATAGGTTTGTATTACATTTAGAAACTGTGAGTGTTGCAAGATGGTTTATTAGTAAATAGGTTAGATTAGTAAAAAAAACTCTAGATCTATATATTTCGAAGTAATTTAGATGATAAACTACTCAGTACAATTTCTTTTTGCTATCAATGTATTTAAATAAAATGGTGTAAAACATGATCATTTGGGAATATTTTTGGTGTCATGTTTACACAATATGACGTTCGGTACGCGTACGCACCATTTTCACATCCAATGTAAACAAGGGGAAGCCAACTTAGTGTATTCCTTTCATTCACACTGCACCGTTTAACTTCACTACAATGTTTCTGATAAAAAAGATTTTGAAAGGTGTTTTCTGTTTTATCACATGTCTACATTTCTTATGCAATAGTTTTATCTTCCATTTTCACTTCGAGTTGACTTCCCTACAATATTGTTCTGTGTTAAAGTCATTTATGTTTGTAATCATGTTACTGTATTGTTATTGTCATTGTCATTAAAATATGTATAAAGACAATGTATATCAATTTGTTTTATCATTAATTTTTCATATTGTTATCATATTTATGTTAATACTTTTTATGTAGAGCTGAACCTACAAATATGTACATTGTGTGTTATGGCTGTAAATGTATCGTGTTTTATGGCAAATTTTATAAAGTGAGCAATTATTTTTTGTTTATGTTATGTTTATTGATAATGACTAAATTGACGTTAACACTAAAATCTGATGGCTTTTCTGCATTTTTTTGACATGCGTTTCTTTTGGGTTTAACGCTTCTATGCATTTGCATGTATATTATTTGCTTTCGGTTTGGTCTGCACATTTTCAAGGCATATTGGAGTCGTTGGCATTATGTCCTCAGGGCTCCCAATAGTACTAGCAAATTAGAAATTAATTAGCAGTAGATGTTTAGAACGCTGTAGAGGAGAAATATTATTTTGAAGTTGTATGCTATTTCTTAGCTAATGATTTTGTCGCATTAGTTTTATGTACTAGATGTGTTTTAGTGAAGTCTTCATTTTAACTATTCCTATGTATGTTTTTTTTTTGCTACTATACTGTTTTGTAGTTAGTCATCATTATCATCAAACAAATGTGATTTCATTGATTAGTAAGGTTTTGTTTGTTTTATAATAATAACTTATCATAATATTATGGTAATTATCTACCATATATACATACCAACTACCATTAGTTAAAACTTTCAAAGTTTGAATAAAATATACTACTCACGTACTATAAATATAGAATGCGACCGTAATTTAATAATAGACCCGAATCCCAATTGTTATAAGTTATATTAGTTATAATATTATTATTGGCATTTTAAGAGTAAATTTTGATTCATTATCATGATTTATTTCCAAACAAAAATGAAAACGTTTATGTACAATGCTGATTATTGCGTTATTGTTCAAATTACCTATTATAACGGAATACTATGAAACTTTATTTTCGAAGTATTATTACTGTTTTACACTATTATCTTTTACCGGTTGATAAAAGTTTTAAAACTATTATTTCTTTTTCTATCTTGAATCTTTCTTTTTTTCTGATTCCAATCCTAGTAAACAATACCGGAATGAAGTAGTACAGAATCATGCACTCCTGAGCATTCTCATCGCTTCACCCAAGCCCTATAACGTAATCGTAATGTAACATAACGTTCTGGAACCCAGTGCCCCGCTCCCCGTCCGCGTGCGGGATGCGGGCGCGCGCGCCGGCCGGCCGCTCGGCGTGCTCGACGCCCGAGCGCCGCAGCTGCAGCCCGCAGCGGGAGGAGTTCGTCGTGCACCGCGGGAAGGCCATCACCACGCTCTCGGCTATGGCCAGGCGGGACGACGATACTGGTAACGTATGATTTGTGTTCGTTAATTAGCTAATCATATGGTTTCCAAAACACATCCACCATATACGTAGGTAAATGAAGGTACGGAGAGACTAAAGGCAAATATAATCCAAAACGGTTGGTATTGTGAAGATCGTTCAACAAGCTAGTAGAATGAGTACGGATTGACCGGAGAGGTCGGCAGTACCTATTTTTTAGCATGTAAACAGTTCTTGCGTTTGGCTGGAAGGATCTCTTTCACATAGGCGATAATATTAGACCTCAGCAGTAGCAACGCATCACAGACTGACTTCAGACATAACACCTGTTTTAAATAAAGACTATGCATAAAACTGCTGAAAAGTGCATCGCTCAAAAATATTATTTGTTGAAATACAAGTTCCTCACAATTTGTATTTGAAGGAACTTTACATCGGTTCTTGGAAATGATTCCAGTATCGGAGCACGTGTCGGTGGTGGCGGCGGGGCGGCCGTCGGCGCGCGAGCGCGGCGAGGGCAGCTTCGCGGGCCGCCGCTCGCGCCGCTCGTCCATCTCCGACGACAGCCAGCTCACCGTGGAGAACTTCGGCGGCTCGCAGGACCGCCTGCACTTCGCCGGCAGGAACCCGGAGAAGGAGCTCGCCACGCTCGCCGCGCTCGGGAATGCCAATAGTCAGAATGTGCGGAAGATATCCGCGCCTGCGGGTGAGTTGCCGTAACTGTAGCATATCCATATATAGCACTTTCTTTACTATTCATTTAACGTCGGCTGGGTTGTGTGCTTCTCTGCTAGTTTATTATTATGTTCTAATTTATCTTATGTCTTAATTTATTATCTGTAAGTCTTACAAACGAGTTTATTTATCAAATTGGAACATGAGCTACATGAGCACTTTCAACTAAACATTAATGAATATTACAGTCGAAATCTAATTATAACTTAAAGTTCCATTAAAAATAGATGGTGCTTAATTGGAAAGAGTACTTAAGGATAATCAAATTCGTAATATGGTCGTAACCGTTGTTAGTCACAGGTTACATCATATTAATGTTACCCTCCAAAGTCGTTAAATGAAAGAACAAAACAGTAAAAATAATCTATAAATTTCAGGCCCAATAGATTACAATCCGCCGTTACGATCGTCGCGGCAGGACATCCGCGGCTCGATTCAGTTCTTCCACGGCGACTACCAGAACGGCTCACAAGAGAGCCAGCGGACGACTGACCGGCAACACTCGCAGCCCGAGCCCTACCACCCAATCCGCCGCCAGCTCAGCAGCGACACCATCACCCTCAACCAGAATTACGGGCTCAACTACAAGGGCGGCGGCGACGGCTTCTTCCTAAACGACAGAGACTCGACCGACGGTGACGTCACGAAAACGAGCTTCGCCGATCTCAATAAGATCAAAAGTAATGGCGATCAAGGTTCGTTCGACACTTGCGCTAGGATTTTTGAATTGTATATAATCTCTGTACTATATGCGGTAAAATTTGATATTTCGTGTGAATTTTCAGAGCTGATTAACACTCAAAAACAAAACGGTCAAAATTTTAATGTGCACATGACACAAACAAAGCACGGCACGTGTTATCACTCAAAAGTGCGAAAATGATTGGATTAATTTTTTATGGACGAAATTATTGTACATATCAAAATTCTTATATTATTTCTACAGTTTCAGCATATAATGTTTTCGATTCAAAATTAAATGTCATTGTTGCGATGTTTTATGAGCTTTGTCAATTTTTTAGTTCAAGTTTCTGTGTAGATGTCCATAACTGCAACCCGCTTGTATGTGTGCATTCACGCTTCGACTGGACCACATATTCCCATTATTGAATTGGATCCAAATTGTATAATTATGTTGTAACAGTAACTTTGCTAATGTTTCATGCTAATATGATGTGTTGTTACATCGTGCTATGGTAGTAATATTATAACTTTGCCGAAAATAACGACAGATCATAGACAAAATAACGAAATAAACGCCTAATAAGATAGTAATATTTATTGCATACATTCACTGTTCGTGTATTTCTGATTACATATAGTTCGTATCCGATAACATGTTAGCTTTCGATGGGCAACGTTATAATGTTGTTACTACAAATGCATTCTTAGTGTAAACTTGATACAACGCTATCCCTCGTTAAAATAATTTTTAAGGTTTATACACGTCGCAAATATTAAATAAATTTCGATTGCTTAAACTTATAAAGATTAAGTGACTTTAACACATGAGTGATTTTCATACAATGTTGAAATGAACGTGAATCAATTTTAACATTTTAACTATATTTACGAGTATAAAATCGGATACATATTGTTCGTTCGGCAGGTCAGTTCAATATGACCGAGAGCGATCCCCCGGAGAGGCGGAAAAACACGACGTTCTCGACACCCCCGCCCAACACCACCACGTGGCAGCAGCAGTACATGCAGCAGGAAACGCAACCAAGTTAGTACAATGTATATGTAGACGATATGTGTAAATAGACTCGATCATTAAATAATCAAAACCAATTCTTAGTTTCTTATGCTTTAAATTTTGTATGGAGAGGCAAAGTTCGCGATTTTTAAATGTTGAATTTGTTATAAGTTTATATCGTGTAAACTTATAACAAATTCAAATTTTTAAACATTATCACAACATTAATCCGTTTTTGTTTTGGTCTGTGTAAGCAAACTAAAATCTTTGGTAAACTTGTGAATTTACGGGAAGTCAAACATTACATATTTTAAGATCGGAAGATAAGATGATTATCCAGAGGTTAATATTAAGATTATTTAACATTGAAGATGTTATCCATTTATTTGGAGGAGGAGGAAAATGTAAGGGTTTAGAGCTTGTAATTTTGGGCATTATTATTAATGTACATATTAATGCAGCAGTCTTTCTGTAATCATCGCCCTGTAGAAACCCTATTTAATACACACGTTTAGAGATGTCCATGGACGACAGTGACCGCTTCCCATCAGGTGGATTAGACGTACGTTTGTAAGTGAACGTATAAAATTGCAGACGGCGACGACATGTCGGAGGACGCGAGCGGGTCGCCGGGCGGCGGGCAGGCCATGGCGGCGCAGCTGAACAACATCCGGCTCAAGCTGGAGGAGAAGCGGCGCCGCATCGAGCAGGAGAAGCGGCGCATGGAGCTCGCCGTCAACCGCCAGCGCCAGCAGCTCGGCCAGCAGGCCTTCCTGCAGGCCGTCACCCGGGTGAGTGACCCGACCCGCGCCCGGCCGGCTTGGGCGCGGGGCTTGCGCTGTCGGACGACGAAATGGCTTTGTGACCGAAAAAATATACAAAATCAACACTCGTACATGATTTTAGACTAATATTATCGCGGAATTGATACTATTTTAATATGTAACGAGTAGTCACGACGTGCGGTTTTTGATTTTCTTTTTGTCGATATTTAACACCCAGTTACAAGGACCGTGGTCACGGCGAAACTTCAATCACTATGGTCCATGTAAAGCGGCAAGAAGAAATACATAAACCGCAGACCATGTATACCCGTTAGATATCAAAATATAATCTCTCGTGTAATGAAAGAAGAAAAATAAAAAGCGGGATTAATGACACCTATGATAAGGTCTGATCTAAATTTCAAAGTATTGTACGACAGCACAAGCCCTGTGATCTATGTATGTGGGGAATATAGATTTTTTATGTGTGGTAGTTAGAAGTCCCTTAGAGAATTGTCGAATTGTTAAAGGAGTGTTTCAGATGTTTAACTTAATGAGTGCTTGTGAAAACTAGTGAAAGTTACTGTGATAAAATGTACATCATATATATAAACAAATGATTGCTAACTATTCCTAAATGATAAATTTAGATGTCTGTACTGGGTCTGGGTATTTGTGTATCTGTCTTTGTGTATGTCCATGGCACCGAAGACACAGGTAAAAATCTCAGGGTGAGGATTATGAGTGTAGAAAGCGTTATTATATTTTCAGATCACTAATCTTGACATTTCTGTTACATAAATAAATATAAAGTTTCTTTTAAATATTGTTTGTTAGGTATTATGTATGTAATTTTATCTCAGTAACGATTCTGGCCTGACAAAGTATGAATGGTTATTTAGGTATTATTAACATTTTACTTTATTTCTACAAATGGTACATATGTACAAGTTCTAAATAGCCAAAGTCAGCAACTTAGATATAATATATTTATTATTTTTAGTAAATAAAGTTAATACATACTTTATTTCAAATATTTTATACTGTTATTTATTTATTGTTTCTGTGTTTTTAACAAGACTACACATCGGGGGAATTTCCAAGTTTATGAAACTGTATACATTTATCATTACATTTTGTTAGATTTTTACTTATTGTTATGTAATATACTTCAAAAATATGTTTGTTATATATGATTGCGAATTACATGTTAGTTTCATAAATGCGGAACTCCGATATCATGTGACTAACTGTTCAATGAACAAACGTAAAATATATTTTTCTATTTTATTAGGATACATTTTTGCAATACCAGTTGGCCTCCCTGGTGAGTGGGCGGTACACAGTTGGACCACTTGATTTTAACTAGTTCATTTCTATCATTCAATATTAATTTAAAGAACCTGTTATTTTTATTTTGCGTAAACGATTATCTCGTATTAGTTTGAACACGCTTATACGGCTTTCATCGTAAACTATTTTGACTTTAAATACACGAGCTGTTGATATATTTGTGATAATAACTGTACTTATACAGATATTTGCGCTGTTTTCATTATTTAAAATTTTCAAATAGTTGTACGGAGTTTTCGCTTCGAGATTTTATTAAAATTGAGCCTTATCTCACGTCGGAGATTTAGTCAGCTTTATTTATCGAATCATGTCTTATCATCGTTTAGTCCACGAATAATTTGCGACGCAAATCATGAGTTTTAAATCTTTCTGTCGTTCGACATATAATGATAGTTCTATTCCATTATTCATATGTCAATAATCTCATAATGCTGCACTATTAAAAGGAAAATGGACGCATTTTTAAGCATGTCGGTTTATCGTAATAATAAAAATGTATTTTTGTTATAATTTCAGCCAATTCGCCAATTTCAAAATGAAATTACTTTAATAAAGCACATTAATTTATATATTGATTCAGAATTACAAACTTGTAAATTATATTTTGATTCAAAATACTTTACTGATGTAATCTTTATGAAAGCCGAAGTTTGTTTTTGTTACGTTTGTGACCTTCCCGGTGTACCCAGAGTACCTAAATCACTGTACAAGTAAAAAAATAGTGCGTAATGAACTAATTTTAGTACTTACTTAGTCCCTGCAGATATGTATGAAAATGTGGAACACCTATTGTTTGAACATAACCTCGACACATCTCGTCACATCTCACACATCGAATAGAATAGACATGTTTTTGTAAGGTCGCAGTTTTGAACTCGTTTAAAATAAACAAATTTATCAGTAATATTTATTTTTAAAATTTTATTATATTTAAAAGTTGTATATTTATAGGACTGATACTTAATACTCTTGAAGATCACTCTTAAGTTTTCTAAAGAATGGAACTTTTATCTTATAAGCTGCTACATGTTGTTCCTAAAACGTGCTGTCAAAAAAGCGACCTAACACACAATCAAGCACACTAACTCACAGTAAAGTAAACCAAAATACCGTATTTAACGTAACGTTATCAGAGTCCATCCGAACGTACTAGACATAGACATAGTGTTCACCGTAGGCACGTACTGTGACGTAGCCGGTACACTAACGCATGTAACGTTACGTGGTGTTACGGTGGCGGTTGCACGGTGTTGCAGGGCAAGGGCGCGCGCACTCCCGCCGACGACAACAAGACTGACCAACTACAACAGGTAATTGGGGCGCGGGGCGTGATACGTGAAGTCAAACTTCGATGCTTGTTGCCTTTGAGCGGTTGATTTTTGTTTAAACGTTCGGTTACCTGTCTTGTAATATTTTTTTTTAGTTCGAGTAATGCTGATTCTTGATCAGAATATTGATAATACACACTCAAAAATAAAATCAATAATACGTGTGAGTGTACTACAATAGTTTATCCTTATAAATCTTTGAAATAAGGTAAAGGATAGTGAAGATTATTATTATGAAGAGGTTAACAAAAGAAAGTTGAATTTTTGCGTATGACTATTTATAACGACTCTTTGAAATCTTAAGTTACGTGAAATAAATTGTGTAACTTCAAACCTTTTATCAATTGTTCTGGTATATTAATCGTTAACTTCAGTAGTATATTGATGATATTCAAACTATTAAATGAAATCGGGTTTAGCGGAGTGTGTTCACGAACTCGCGTGTATTAATTATAACTTCTAAGAAACTAGCTTATTCTTAAGATAATTGAACTAAATATTTCCATCGAAGTTTCACTTCTGATAAAACATAGTATATCAGCGTATATATATTTTTTCAATGTAGGCTATCTGTGAATTTGTTTTGCAGCCGTGTAATTGTTGAGATCAGCTTATTTGTCAATGTTATCCACTGAGCTTAGCTTCTCAGTAGTGATGTTTGCTTCAATTGTTTTGGGTTCGAGACCCATAGCTTGGTAGTTACTTGCTCGTCGAGTTTCCTCGAAATTCTTGTGATTGTATTGGTAATAAGTTAAATACTATACAAAATTCCAAAATAATTATGATATGTATTCCACTATCAATTATGTCTCTCTTGATTGGTAAGTGTTATCAGATATTTATTAACAATTGGCAAAATGCATGCGACTGTGATTAAAATGCATGTAAAAATATTTTGTACTTAACTGTATGTTAACTGTAATGTTAACTTTGATATTAACTATTTTAAAATATTATACTAAATTGTATAGGTGCACATAATGTGATAACAATTAATATCTTTAAAATTAGACCATAATCTTTAAAAATTAAACTGCAAACTTTATAAATTTAAAATTTGGAAAATGCAATAAATAGGTTGTGTTAAATTGAAAATCTATTAAAATTAGGAATAGAACAAATAATGTTGTTTTAAAGATATTTACACGTATGAATATTATTAAGTCTGATTGCTTTCATATTTTCGGCAATTCTAAATTGTATGAGGAGCTTCGGTTAAAATTAGGATATATAAAAATTAGGTATAAATTAGGGTAATCTTTCTGTCCAGGGGCAAATAAAGGTCCATAAATTATTACCACGCCTTAATAAAGGAAATGCACATATATTTCTTGTGCAATATGTATTGCGTAATAAAACAATATTTAGTTTTAAAAAGTTTTCAAAACGCACTGAGGATGTAGTATACCAGTACCATTCATATTAGTTCTATATAAGATCCATATTTTTAAAATTCCATTTTTGTTTGTTAATGTGTGTGATAATATTTTGTAATGTTTAGGAGACGGTGGTGGAAGCGCCCAATCAAGCCGTGGACACAGTTGCCCTGGAGCAGTACCAGCAATCTATTGCGAAGTAAGACTTCATTTTATCGTTTACTACTTTATTTTCAATTTTTTATATTTATTCTATATTTTAAATTTACGGTTTACTACGTGTTATAATAATAATATCCATAGGTCTTTGAAACTTCTCTAGAATACTCAGGAAATACTCTCATCAAAAGTTACCTTATATTGAATAACTAGACTAATCTTTCAGTAAATCACTATTAAAGAACTATTGAAACTTTATTTACAAAAATTAACCTATGATTTTGTTATCTGATTGCATTAACAAGACTGCTGGTGAAATCTAGTGTCTAATGACTGCAGAATGAACTCCAGTCTACAGGACATACAGAGTGACATCGCGCGGCTGGCCAGCCAGCAGAGCCAGCTCCAGCAGCAACAGCAGCAGCAGCAACACCAGCAACAGCAACAACAGCTACAACAGCAGCAGCAACAGCTGCAACAACAGATACAACAACAGCAGCAACAGTTGGCGCAGCAGCAGCAACAACAACAGCTGCAGCAACAGCAACAGCTGGCGCAGCAGCAGCAACAAGCGAAGCAGCTGTTCCAACAACCCCCCCAGCCACCCCAGTCACCCTTCCAACAAGCCTATCAACCAAACATTCCACAATTGGTAAGTATCCCAAATTGTTTAATATTTATCACTAAATTGGCAGAAGTTACTGAGGTGAGGGCCAGAGGTCAAACGCACCCACTGCAAAAAGTAAAGCAAACTGTGCAAACATCTAATCACCAACACATAACACAAAAATTATGCAACACTCACTTGCGTACAAAATATACAATTTAATAAATAATAAGTTTTAACAATATAAAGCTAACAAAACCCTAAACACGAGTACACTATGCTATATCTATTCACTAAGCTGTACAGTTCACGACAAGCGAAATGATATCGTACCAGAATTTACATTAAACTTACGTCAGCAATTAAGAAACAAAGGAATAAACAGAATTTCAGCTATTTTAATAAATACAGACGTAACATTTTCGGGTCGGTTCAATATACAGGCAAATTTTTTCGTACGTTATTTTCTTGTATTTTGACTCTTCAATTCGAATGTATGTATGTATCCTGTAATTAACGATTATTCAATATCTGTATAGTATTACTTTCGTAAATTGTAGTATAAAAAACACGTTAATGATCAGTAAGAGTCAAAATATAACAGTATAGATATAATCATTATTGAGACAACTTTTCGGTTACAACACATTAAGTTACACACAAATAGCCATTGCAAACCAAAAATCAAATAAGCCAATTAAGGAATCATAAATCTATGAGAATTTCTGCTATCCTGTAAACAAGTGCTAGTTACTAAAGATGGTACATTTCGCTCGTCCCCGCATCCGGCCTGCGGCCACGCCGCTAACCCCACGACGTTTCCAGCACAGCCAATTCAGCTCGCAGCACAACGTGTCGCGCGGCGCGCTCGGCTCGTTCGGCTCCACGCCGCACCTGCCGCGCGACTACTACTACGAGGGCTACCAGCCGCCCTACCAGTACAGGGAGGAGGAGTTCGGCCGCCAGTTCTTCCTGCACGACAGCCCCGCGCCGCCGCAGCGCCGCACGTGGGCGCAGCACGCGCAGGACTCCGCCGAGCTCCGCGGCTGGCAGGTGGGTGGCTTTCGCACGCTTTCTACACGGTACCACGGTCCAAAGTGCTTCGGGTGAGCGTAAGGAAGACGACATTTTCGGTTTTCGTTTCAAAGTATGTATGCGCCAAGTGTGAGCGAAATAACGAACGGATAGAGTTCACGGATCTGGAAGATCTAAGGTAAAATTGTGACTGCATAGAAAGAACAGTGGAATAGTTATTCCAGTTTTATATAGAAGTGTCGAAGGTAGTTTTATTATTGATTATGTGTTAATGAACGTTATCATGATGGGCCATTAAAATGTATACGTTTAAGTTTGGTTTTTACTACAGAAGAGTTTTAATAAATATATAATTTAAGGTAAATATTGCACTTCACGGTATTAAAGTGTAATCGGAGAACTAAAATTGTATTTTTTTTAACTTGTCCGTTGCAAATCAGAAATACGTGTATTATATGTGACTTTAATCAGTTACTATGTGTACCGCCAGTTGCACCAGCAGCCGCAGTTCCCCGCGGCGCACGAGCCGGCGCCTCGCACGTGGAAGTCTCCGTCGCCGCAGCCGCCCGAGCGCACCTGGACGCCGCAGGGCTTCCAGCTGCACGAGCGGGGGAGTCAGCCCTTCCAAGTTCGCTATGATTATTATTATAAATTACACGAAAGATAAAACACACGCTTTCTACACTCATAGCCCCACAGTAGGATTTTCTCCTGTGTCGTGGGTGCCATGGACACACAAAGACGAATACACAAACACCCAG
>MOOZ01000144.1:1943589-1953685 GCA_002930495.1 Cecropterus lyciades | reverse complement strand
CATCATTCAAATTTCTGTCTGGCCGGGGATCGAACCCGGGACCCACTGCGTGTCAGACCGGTATGGTGACCGCTCCGCCACGCGGGTCGTCAAAATAAAAAAACAATATTAGTATGTTATATAGCCCCGCTTCTTCGACTTAACTTTAATTGTGATTTCTCAATTTCTAGGTGCACTACAACGATCGATATCAAAACGGTACCGATACTGCGAGAGAAAACCCGAACCACTTGAGCTACACTGTGATAAACCCCAACCAGTACGTGTCCCAGTCGCCCCCCCTGGCGGCGAGTCCGCGACGCTCCAAGACACCGCAGCGGCAGGGCTCGCTGCCCGAGGCCGTGCGCCGCCCCGAGCCCGTCAGCCTGCAGCAATTGCACGCGCCACCCCCTTCGCACTCGCCCGCACATCCCGTTCACACCGCGCCGCCCGACGACATGGAGCCGCAGAACATCTCCTTTATCGGCAACGCCGAGGAAGACGCGTTACGGCAGGGCATCAACAGGCTGAACATCTCCTCCGGCACGCGGACGTACCGCATCCCGTCGCCGACGCGGCCGTCGCTGAGCAGAAACTCGTTCCAGCAGCTTGAGCAGGAAGAGAGCGACGCGAACGAGAAGGGCTTCTACATATCGTTCGACAACGAGCAGCCGAAGCGGCCGAAGCCGCCGCTGCGGGCGAAGCGCGGGTCGCCGCGGAAGGAGCGCGAGTTCGGGAGCCCGGCGCGCAGCCCCGAGCGGGGCTCGGAGCGCGGGGCGGAGCGCGGCTGGGCGGAGGAGGAGCCGTTCGTGGTGCATCGCGTGGGCGGGGAGGCGCGCCCTAGCGACGTTTCCGTGGAGCGCGAGGAGCGCCTGGAGCGCGTGGAGCGCAGGGAAACGCCGCCCAGGGAGCGGCCGCAGCGCGCGCCCAGTGCGGAGCCTGCCGCACTCGTCATCGGCGAGCTTAACCCCGACCCGGTTAGTAGATACATTTGACACTCTTTCGTTATATAAAATCAAATGAGCATACAGTTCCGCTGTTTGCTACTTTTGTATTATAAAAATAATAGATTTACAATTTTAGGAAAACATATGCGTGCCAATTCATTTTTTATTCCATTTAGATTTTTTAATAAAGTAAATAGTGCCGGATTATTATAGGATTACCTATCAATTACAAAGTACAACTTTTAGTAAATTCAATAAATGGCATGCTATTATGAAATATGAAAAGCCCGTAGTCTATACATTTGATCGGTTAGCGGTTGACACTCTGTGATGTTGATGGTGTGTATATTGCGTGGCATGCGTGTGTCAGAACTCAGCGGAGGAGATGGAGCGCAAGAAGGAGCGCATAATGCTGCTGTCGCTGCAGCGGCGGCAGCGCGCGGACGAGGCGCGCGCGCGCGCGGAGGCGGCGGCGGCGGCGCGGCGCGCGCGCGAGGAGGCCGCCGCCGAGCTGAAGGCCGCGCGCAAGGAGGAGCAGGCGCGCCGCCGCGAGGCCATCCTGCACCAGTACAAGCTCAAGAAGGCCATCGAAGAGGCCGAGCGGGAGGTATGCACCACACTATACTGTATTGCGGGTGTCGTGAACGCTGAAATACGAGTGTTTTCAGAGCCGAATTAAAATATATATTTTATTAATTATTTGCATTATTTAAAAGTAATGGAATGTTAATCAGAAAGACAAATATGAGTCAGTAAAAAATATCTTTGTTGCTTATACTTATAATCGGCACTTAATGAAAGAAGAATTGCTAACAGCCAATTTTTTTCATTAAGTAATGAACTTTCTTTTTAAACATGTTCAGAAAGAACGTTAATTACTATGAGTAATTTGTTTGTATTTTTTTTAATTCTTATAACTGTTTAGATAATTGACAAAGTTACTAATAAAATTGTACGGGCAATGCACGTACAATGTCCGCCATTTACACAAATTCGCTGCTTAACTTGTATTGTCAATTAGTTCGCTATCGGTCATTAAGCGCATCGCGCGTCACTTACCCCGTTTTTTTTTTTATTATTTCCATTTAGTAAGCAAATATAAGATTTTTAAGGTTTTATCTTTCTTTTATTTAAACTATTTTAACGATTACAGTCTAACTCGTACAAAAATAATGATTTATTTATTTAGTTATCGATAACTTACTTAACGAATTAAAAAAAAAGATACATAAGTCTAATTTAAAGATACATCTGTAATTTTAAATTAAACTTATGTGACGCTAAATTGTAACGACAAATCTCTTATGTATTTGTTTTGTACAACATGGTACGTTTGGATGGTCCAGGGCAAGGTGCTGGACAAGTCCGAGTTCTACGACACGCTGAAGTCTCACGGCGGCGGGGGCGGCGGCGGCGGGGGGCCGGCGGGCGGCGCGCGGCTGCGCAGCAAGGCGGGCGGCGGCCGCGCGCGCCCCAAGACCATCCACGTGGACAGCGGCGCGCTGCAGGCCGCCGAGGGCATGCTCGGCTCCAAGCAGCCCTCCTCCACCAACCTCACCGGTAACACCGCACCTCCACACTATACCCCGCGCACGGGATATGTAGCAACGGAATACTCGAGTAGCGCAATGCTCGTTTTATATTTTTTAATGTCTTTCGATAGAGTCCCGATCTTTAATAACTTTCAGAATGGAGTACCATTGCGACATTCTCTGTGACGTTATACACGACGCGTTAATGAATAAGTTATTGTTCTAATATTCATCAGGATGGAGTACCCAAAACACTATTCTCATTGATAAGGGCGCAGTAGTGAAGTACTCGAGTACACTCATATTACACGCGACGTATTAGCTCGATGTTTATATCGCACTATTTTACTTCTTTATATCCTCTAGATTATATACAACACATTAGTAACGAAACAATTACTTACCAGCACGAAATGATGTCAAAATATTAAAATGCGACTAGAAATAGAACCATTATGCACTACAGTAGGAATAATACGAAAACAAAAAAAATAGGATATACTCTATGAGGAGTGCTTGAACACAAAGTTGATATTACAAACGAAGCTATCGTATCATATATTTGACAACTGTAGTGAAATTATAGTACCCAGTGATACCTACAAAAGTTCGGTTTGCAATAGCTATTGCAGACAGAGTAAAGAAACAAATTCTAATCCTAATTGTTCTTTTTTTGCAATTAATAAATTAATAATTTAAAAATAAATGATATTAACCATGCATAATATTTCATAGCAATAAGATGAAATGGTACCTTACCGAGTATTTAATTTTTAAAATCAGTAAACCAGTATGTAGATTAAATAAAGATACAAAACGTCTCAATAAACACATTCATTTAGACACACGGACAATTTGTAAATTTAAAAATCAAATTAAATAAATTTATCAATAAAATTAAACGCTAATAAAACAGCTTAAGCCTTGTCATGTTTTTGATATTAATGCATGTTGCATGTTGCAACATATTTTTATTTCTCTTTTATAAAACATGCAATAATTGCACTCTGCACTGTGTTACGTTTTAATAAAATGTTTTTTTAATTTTAATTTATTTACACGTGCTTCAATTTTCACAGTGACGTAAACTGAATGTGTTATCCGTTATATTTTACCTTTTAATAATGCATTATGTTTTAATAAGCTTAGTGTTTTAGTGATACAAATGCATATCAGCAATTATTCTTACAATAATATTATAAAGGCGATAGTTTGTGAGAATACACGTATGCTGTGCTTTCAAGCAAAAACTACTGGTCGTATTTGAACGAAGCGGGCGGAGCCGCGGAAATAAGTTAGTACTACCCGTTCACGCTAAGTTTACCGCGGTCGACGATACGTAATGGGGAAACGTCTGCAAAAAAAAACAAGTTTGAAAAAAATGTTGTTTCGGATTAAATACATTTTTATTATAAAAATCAGTGAAATGAAATACCTTTCTTTCACATATTACGCTATTATGAATGAAAAGATTTTTTTTTTCATTTTAAAAAGTTTCACAATTTTAAACACCATATAACGGAACTCACTTCGTAAAGTATTTACTTTACACATAGTTCTAATACGGAGAAGAAAACGAACCAATACCGCGAAAACTGACCAATATTAAATTGCCGCATAATAATTACACGCGTTTACGACGATAACGTTGCCTTCAATACTTTTGGGGCGACTTAGAGATGCGGTAGTTGACTGTGAGAGAGGACGCGCATCCCTTTGACCGGCAAACTTAGAGCGGACATGACATAGTATGAATATAAAAAAAATATTGCTGATCTGTATATGTATTACAATTTTTTGTTTAATAAGTGGGCTGTATCGTTACAAAGCTACTTAAGCGTTTCTTAAGATGATAAGAAATTAATATTGATGTGAAAAAAATACGAATAAATACACACGTATCAAAGCTGTACAGCCCACTTGCATTCCGTGTGACCCGTTCGCCACTGCAACCGCCTCGTTATGTTTTGTTGCGCGCTCAGGCGGCAGCATCCGCCGCGACTACTACCGCGGCTCGCAGGACAACCTCGCCGAGCGCGCCGGCCTTTACCGAGGTAAATATGTCGGTATGTTCCTTCTTTACGACTTGTCACAGTGTAAAAGTGGGTATTCGTTTTTATTTACATGATATGTTATTGATTTCATTCATTTACAATTTGCTATATAGAATTTGCATGTGTATTTTGATTTATTTTAATGTTATTCATACAAATTTCGTTATAAAACAATACAATACAAAAAATTAAACGAACTGAATCTTTCTCATTTTCATATAGTAAATTTCGCATTGTAAATGAAATAAATAATCATTTAATCAATGTTTATTCATTGCCGATCATAATTATCTAATTACATACACAATTAGTTTTATGGTGTAATACATAAATTATGTGATTCATATTAATTTTCGCATGAGTAGAATTTTCATTATAGAGCTTGTTAATAAGATTATTTTGTACTGAATAAGACACTTCACTTTAGACATTCACTAAAAAATTATTACATTAAATTATAAATTATTGGAAATAAATACATGTTATTTTATCGTTGTCAAAAATTGCTTTGTACATATTGTCATAGCGTCAATGGTTATTTATTCCATGTGTCTTTAAAAATGTCTAATATTATTAAAATGATATTAAGTAATTAATTCTATATTGATACTTTCATACTATATTAACTGGTACATTTATTAATACATTATCACCCAAATCCTAACACCTACATAGAAAATTACACGTCTCCATTAATTTTACAATGTTAGATCGATAATTTAATTTAACACCTTTATCTTAGTCCTCGACAGTAGCAACGCATCTGTGATCGATTTCAGATAGAACCCTTGTTCTATATGAGGTTGCTTACGGATGTCCATGAGCGGCAGTAATCACTCACCATCAGGT
The DNA here is from genome assembly GCA_002930495.1 of Cecropterus lyciades. Classification (NCBI taxonomy): domain Eukaryota; kingdom Metazoa; phylum Arthropoda; class Insecta; order Lepidoptera; family Hesperiidae; genus Cecropterus; species Cecropterus lyciades. The sequence goes on along the minus strand of MOOZ01000144.1, from coordinate 1,948,324 downwards.
GGACTGCATGCTCGTTTGCTACTTCAGTTTAATGATAAAAACAAAAATAAAAAAACATGTAGATGGAATGTAATAGTAAACAGTAATCACGTGTCTCGCAGAGTCTCCGGTGGAGGAGCGCGGCGGCATGTCGCCGGGCAGCGCGTGCAGCGCGCCGCTGGGCCGCCGCGGCTCGTGCAAGACCTCGCGCGGTGAGCCCGCACACACACACGCACACCCCCCGACACCCCTCGCGTGCCGCTACCGACCGCTACTAACAACGGCGTACGCTTCGCTAACGCATGCACACTTTGAAATGATTCACTGAACTTGTTGAGTAGGGTTCGATGGTGTAGTGAATATGTGCAATAAAATATGATTCCGAATCTAAAATAATCAAAATCGGAATCTCTAAACGCATAATTTAAACTTTTGCGTTGAAATACATTAAGTGCGATTGATGACCCTGTAACAATAAATATGAAGAACAATATTTCGGTTTTAATAAATTGTAATTCCACAAAATTCAAATTAACAATTTTTATTAAATTCCATTTTTAGTAAAAGTTCCGTTCTTTAGTTTAAATTTTTATTTAAATTAAACTAAAAAATAATGACTGCCAGTCGTTATAATTGTTATTATATACGGACTTTTGGACAATCAAAAATTTCAAATAATATAAAAATGCAGTAATTCATTAAAATAAAAGTTAATACAATATTTACTTGTAATTTTAACATTTCAAAGTGAACATGCTGAGCTTAGTATCTCATTTTGATTCTTTAATGACAATATAATGATTATTTTACTGGAATCCATCATAAATATAGATCGAAATGGGATACAGTTATCACTTGTGTGTTTTCGATACCTTAAAATATCATCAATTAGAGCAAACACGGCAGAAACTTTAAGATAAAAATACAAATAAAACTTGATCAATTCTACATTGATGATATTTTGAGCATTAGAAGTTCTAAGTAAGTCAATGTTTCAACTTTTGATGGTTCTTGAATTATTAATAAGGTTGAATCATTGATTCCTTGTCACAATAAAATACGAAAGATATTTTTCTATATTATATGATGTGTTAGGATGGTCATATGGCTCGTTATACAATAGCCAGTACAAAATGCTTCTTTTATTTTGTTGGTAGTCGCTTCGGACCTCTTTATTATTTTTATTTTATCGATCGATTTATTTTATATGTGTATTGATTTCAGCAATGCATAGATTGGTTAGAGACACTCCATTTGCAAAATTTACGCTTCATACATTATTTTTTTGGCCATGTATTTTGTATTTGTAGTTTGCAACCCGAACTAAAATCGAAGGGAGGTTTATTTTATATAAAGCTTTTTCCAAATTTCGAAATCCCCCTAGACCTTCCGCGCATTATATGAATTGGTTCGAGTAATATTTTCATAGTCCTACATGAAGTAACAATTCAGTCATTCGACAGATAACTTAGTATTGACGCGATTAATCGTTAATTTTGTTTGCTACTGTATTGGAATGTATGAGGCGACGCCTTGCATGCCGCGGCCGCCCGCCATAGTCGCCATAGTCGCTGCCGTGACTTTGTCCGTGTAACATGTACTTACGAGAATGGAGTGCATCGCATGTTGACTGCGTGATGACATGTATAGGAAACATTTCAGAGCGTGTGAGTGACGAACCACAGTCGACACGTGGAAGGTCTAAATATTCCACTTACCAGAATAACTTTAAGGCGGGGAGGAAATCTAGCTCTCTTATGAACTTGTGCGGTAAGACACGTTTGAATAAACACCGATGTACATTGTACAGGCTTCACTCACGTCGGGCCCCGGCCGGACTTGGCTTGGTGCGTTGGGTTTATTGTTTCGTTGCAGCGCATGTGGGGGAATCTCGAAGGAGTGGGAACACGAATTACTATTTCATCATCATTAATTAAATATTTGATAGTTTATGATAGCGGTGTTTTTAATGAGTGACGTAAGATGTCGTATATATTTACCTATAGGTATATATTCGACGACAACTGAGATTAAAATAAATTAATTACAAAATAATAATTAAAACCTGATTAATTTATTGTATACGTTGTAATTTTGCTAACCTTTAATACAGAATAAATTATTAATTTAATATTTTGAAAATTAATAAACTAAAATATTATTTTCCCTTCGAAGTCTCCCTGGCGCGACCTCTTCTGTCTTGTGCACATCACATATCTTTATTTTGGTCTTAGAAATATATATATATTTATGATTTTTATTATCGGGTTGGTTTATTTTCATTATTATGGTTATCATTTGTTCCTATGGTATGTGCATGTATTGTTATATGTATCTCTTTCTGGTGTTGGTATGACATCGTGTAAACTAAATTCGATAAAAACCAAGTTACTTGTTCGTAAAGTATCTTCCTTCTATGTTAGCCGTTTAATGTGTTAATGGTATGTTGTAGGTTACTGTAACTGTGATTTAATGAACTTTCTTGTAACCATTTAAACATTATCGTGCTGTCTTATTAGATGTAGGTGAAAGGTTTATAAGCGGGACTTGTACTAAATGTAAATAATAATATATACGTAACGTAATTTATTTTTGATAAAATGGTGTTCTTTTCAAGTAGGTGGATAATTTATATTATAAGTGATACAGACATTCTTCTTCGTTCTACCAAAAAAAAACCTTTACAAACATTCTGAATGAAGAATTTGAATCTATGCGATATGAAATAAATAATGATATTTTTTAATTAAAAATAGTGAGCCGCGTTTAAACTATATAAATATTTGTAGAGTATTATATTAGTGTAAAGTAGAGTATGCTTCTTATGTAGATGTTGTATGTGTCGAGCGTTTTTTGAATATATAATATATAATCTCTACACATTCAAATTAGTAAATAGTTACAAATTTAAACATATATTATTTATACAGAGCGTAAAGATACGAAAAAAAAATAATGCAATATTACATATCAAATATCATATCAAATATATCGACATAAGTACAAACGTTACGTTACGTTACGTAACGTTTGTAATTATGTCGTTATGGTATACGTTATACTGCCGTTACAGTAGGACATATTTGTTATATTTTAGCATACCACAACAAATAAAAAAATGAAAATACAACAATATATATATATAATTATCTTCAAAGATATTTTATTACATCGCTGGGTCGTTATATTATCGCTGGATAATAACTCAACGATAAATAGATAATAATTTATCCTCTTATTTGGGATAAATATATATAATGTCGCTTAATAGAAAATATGTAATTGTGAAATAGGTAATTATGATCATAATAACCAAGTTTGTTTAGTTACATGATTAAAATGAGTAGTTCCAGAATTTGGTCAATCTTTACGCCCTGTATAAAATTTGCCTATTTTTATTTGCGTTAGCTATTTAGAGCATATTGTCGTCTTCAGATTTTTTTGTTTATAATCCGCGTTTATTTTGATTGGTACATTAAGTCTATTTGAATTTTTGAGTAATTCACGGCTTCGCTGGGAAAAATATTTGATATTTTTGGCACCCAATTATTATTATATTCTAAAAATGTAACCACAACAACCAATCAACCAATCATATTTGCGATTGTTTTTGATAAAATCCCCGGTGGGTATAACGAAATTCGGTTGTCCATTTATTATGTTTTTTTTTTAATCATTGACAGTTTTAGTTGCCGTTATCTTATTGAAATCAATAGGAAGAAAGTTGATGGAAGTAATAGAAAATAAAACAAGATTATTTTTATTTAATTGACCATGCGTTCAGCCATTATACTGCACGCAACTAATTCACACTAGTCGATAGAAACCAAAGTTAGTTTCAATTTTAATAACTAAAAATTTAGTCTAGTAGGTTAGTTAGTTTATTTATAGGATCTAGGTGTAGCTTCTTTCCACTAATTCTTAATTTTATGCTAGTGCAGTAATAACTTTATACAACGTTACTAACTGGGTACTTCTGGGAAGTATTGTCTTTTATTATTTTTAAGGATTATAAGGAACTATGTTTAAGGACTTGAAGATAAAATAACTTAGATTGCCTTCTAGTGGCACTTATAAAATAAAATAGGACTAATACATTTTCCAATAATATCATGTTATATCTTAAAATAATAAGTAAGTTGAGTAGCATTGGAGTGGTTGGTGATCTGAAAAGATAACGGGGATGCGCTACCTGGGATAGTGTAAACTATTGTAGAAAAGAGGACTATAAAGCGTCAGTTATACTTCTACGACGTATAGGGGTATTACAAAAAGTGATAATTGAACTAGGTTTGATGACTTCTTAATTCGATACAAATACTTCTTGGTATGGAAGAAATATAAGCGTGTGACTTAAACAAAATGATTTAATCCACGTTCCATAGTGTCAACAAAGAGATTAATAAATATGTTGTTTTTATATTTGAGGTTCTATTCTGTATTAAAAAGTTTATCATTTGAAGAAGGGTTTTATTTTGCGAGTGGTCGGTAATATTTTGTCCTCTTTATTTCATTAAAATACCATTTTCTTTTATATTTGTCAATTGTAAACTTGCCATGATTATTAAGTGGGTAAAAAAAATAGGCAAGTTCTGGGTTATTTAAACGCACAATGGTCGGTAGCGCATCGGCACCTACAACCACTAGGGTTACAAAACGAACCGCGGACGGTAGCCAGTGAGGCCAGTAAAAAAGCGTTCGGCGGCTCGGGCACAGAGCGAGAGAGAGTGAGAGTGAGAGTGAGACGGGGCGGGTG
>MOOZ01000144.1:1916445-1936765 GCA_002930495.1 Cecropterus lyciades | reverse complement strand
GTTGTAAACATTTTTGTAAGTTTTTGATGAATTGATTGTTTTAGTGTTACTATAGAATTAAATATGAACATTCGAGACGTGCAGAGCGCTATGATAGTTCTTTTATGGTGTTTTGTTTAGAATAAAAAATCAAATTATTAATGGATAGGTTTCTAATAGAATATCGAAATTGATTGCGCTATTTATTCAGACAAAGATAAACACCAAAGAACTACTATTTTAATCCAGTTTCTATTGGCTTACTATTAACGAAAAGTAGACACTATTATAGTTATACAACCACAGTAATTAAATATTTGGACATGTAAAGTATCGCGACTCTTTTTTAACGCTAGTTTTAAGACAAATTTTGTTTTTGACAGATATTTAATATTCTATAATACTAGCTGTTACCCGCGATTTCGTTCGCGAAAAATTGGCAAACACAAAAATGCCGTGCTTATCATGGATGTTTACAATCCCCGAAGTATGTGGAATCACGTGATCTGCTGAAACTGACATTCTAGGAAGGATCTACGTGATAAATAAAGACATTTTTGTTTTCAGAACAACTTTCATAAACGTCAATTTATCCGAGTATTATGGCTTCAAATTTTGGCTCCTCTCAGGTGCCACCCGCCATACACAAAAGAAATTCATGGCACAACTGTGGTGCCATCCGCACGGAATCGGTTAAGTGTTGCACATTCCTCTTTGGTTTAGGTAATTATTTTTCGACTCACTATGCCGGCGCTGGGGGCACTACAAGTGACCGAGAGTCGGGCGGTTAAAGGGTTAATATTAATAGATGGGAATTGTTTATAATAATGGCATTTGTTTTGGAGATATTATGTACAAAAACAACAAATAAAATTAAATCTTATTTATTTCAATCTTCATGAAAAAGATACATTGGCAATAATACTGGCTATTAAAACTATTGTTTTGTGTGAATCCTCATTAATTAAAGCATAAGCGGTTCCCATATTTATTACTTATTAGGTATATAATTATTGAGTATTAATAAGATCATTGGATTTGGTAATCGTTGTTGTTAAGAACATGAAAATCTATACAAAAATTACGCGAAAACGTGTGGACTCACTAAAGAACCACAATTTAGTTTAAAATAATAAATAACTGTCAAATACAATAATGTAAAAATGATTTTAATAATTCAATATTTTAATGGAATATTTTAATGACACATTCATTAATTCTTTAGTAAGTTCAAGACTTTCGTGTCCCTGAATTACTATTCAGGCAAATTACTGGCATTTGTAGAAAACGCTATTAGGATTAAAACAGAAAATAATAATTTACTTTAAAATCAAATATATCATACAAAATAACCTACATTCGAAAGGAAACATTTAACATAAAAATATTAAAATAAATTTATAACTTCTAAACTTTTACTATATAATTGAGCAATTTTGGGTATTAAAAAGTGCCAACAAGTGCAAGTTATTGAGTGGTTCCATTAGTAGTGAACTTTTAAAATTGACGCCATAAAATAAGGTATAAGTACAAAATAAACCACAAATTATTTCAAATTTCACAAGAACAACAAATAATTTACAAATTATAATGTGATTTCTTATTTAAAGTGTTACAATTACATTCGAATTCTTCTTATTTGGACTACCTGCTTACACAGCGTGTTTTAAAGAAACGAAAATTTTAAATAACATGGTACTAATAATAAATTTACCTTTAAACTTATTACTCAGCAGCAGAGCGGTTCTCAGTGACATAAAAGACTGATTTGTATTGAAAGTCGATTATCCGTGACCTATATTGGAACATGCCATCTTTATTATTTATGTATTTCAATAGACAAAGTTGTAATGATTATTAGAATATAATTTAGAAGGTAATGTGATTTAAGACAGTATATAATAAATATTTCTTATTCTTTCCTTCGTTATAAACTACTATCATAAATATCCGTTATAATTATCGATCAAAGCACTGGATACTTGTACTTTTCGCCTGTAAATAACGAACTCTACATTATCACGTTTAGTACTTAGCTGCGTACATATTGCTATCACGAGGGACATTTTCATGTTTATTGCATCCGTCCCAATTTTTTTTTAAATTAATTTATAAATAATAGATATCGAGCCATTTAGATCCCAATAACCCTCTCCAGGTATAGCATGTTGCGAATTTAAATTAACAGATATATCAATTGATAAATAATAGTTAAAAACGATTGCTGCTTGCCTGAAATATTTTTAATTAGACTAAACATACATTGTTGACAACATTCATGTCTACACTACAAATATTAAGGTACATCCACACGTAGCTACAACATAACTGATACATATATATAAGATAATCATATGGATAATAATTCCTAAATATGCCTTACGCTAAAATGATAGTATAATATAAACTTATATATTACAATAAATATAATAAGTAGTTAGTATCGGACCTATAGACAAAGATGTAAATATATTAATTAATAATTTCAGGCGAAAATTTACGTAAAATTCAGTTTATAAAATTAGAATTAAAATTATTTGCAGCAATCCGTTACCGACTATGTACTGGTAATACTTTAATTTTCTTTATTGTGACGTAATACAAATAACAAATTTGTATATAGCTCACATCAAAATGAACACTGTCCATAACAGTAATATAACACAAATGTCAGTTGTAACATCTTGTGTTAGTGTATCTGCTTACATTCTTCGAACCAGAACGGCAGTAGCTTAACACGATGTAATCCCAAATAGGTGGAGTTTCTGCCGCTGGCGAGCGACAGAACCATTACCACCTTCAAATTATACTAAAATTGGACGCGCTGCAATCTAAGTTAACGTAAATATTATATATGTGTATTGATGACGGTTTGTTCCAAAGTAAGCATATGTGTGAAACATGAAATGTTGACAGGCGATCCCGTTCGGGGTCTACACGAGGGTGAAGTAGTGGGTGACGGGCTCCGCGCTGTTCTGTATGTCTAGCTGGTGCACCACCGTGTCTGTGTCCAACTCCTGCAATGTTAAAAGCAATTACTTTGTATGTTACGTTTAAATAATTATTTTAGTATCGGTCTGTTTAGATCCGATTCCGTTCCTTAGGTCCGATTTTCAGTTAGGAGAGTACTTGCATGGGGCTGTGAGTGTAGAAAATTAACTATAAACAGACAGATTTAGTTTGAATTCAACTACATGATCAGTGAATGTCAAATGGTCAACTACATGGTCAAATGCATAATTTTGTCTTAAAAAGATTTTTTTCACATCCATAAGTGTTTATCAACTTACCTCTTCATCAGAAAATCCATTTATCTCCACAGGAATAGTCTGTCCGTCTTGCGTTATGACCTGGAAATATCGAAGGGGTTTAAGTTTGTTCAGTATGAAGGTACGAAGATCAATAAAATATCTATTAAATCTCGATTGGGTAGATCTATGACCATACATTTATCAACTGAACTATACAAAACTACGGTAACTATAGCAAGATCTGCATTTTAGTTAAAATGACCGCGTTTAGTTGTGCGTATTTATCCCGGACGTAGACTATTGAATGAAAAGTTATTATATGTGAAATATTTCAACCAAAATATACTGTATCGAATTGAATAAACCTCAGTGGATCTCCGCTGAGCGTCTTTACTTACCACTTTAATAAGTAAAGCAATAGAGATCAAAAAACATCCCAGAAATTACAACAGAGAAGATGGTTTTAATTATGCGCAAACATGTAATCTATTAGTTAGTTTATGTTTATTACAAATAGTGTAGTTTGGTGCGTGAGGAAACAGTGTTGTGTGTACTGGTATGGAACGTGAAAAAGAAAAATGAACTAGACGTAGGGTAGATGGAATGGTACCATATGTGCTTGTCAACTGTTTCTACCTGCCACCGCAGTTTCGCCGTGTCATGCAACACTGTCAATAACAATGTCAATACTTATTACCTATAACATTATAAAGCTGAAAAGTTTGCTTGTTTGTTTTAACGCGCTAATCTCAAGAACTACTGGTTCGAATTGATTTTTTTTGTGATAAATTGTCCATTTTTTGAGAAAGGCTTTTCTATATAACATTACGCTATGTTTGTTTGTTTTCTTTTCTCATGTTGTTAAGTACCCGTTACATATTAAAATGGATAAATGCCGGGATAATGTTAGTTTAAAATTTCAAAATTTTAACTTAAATGCGGTAGATATAAACAATCACCTGCAACGATTTGCCGTCGGATGATGTGATCGCGAGGCGGGTTCCGTCCTGCATCGTGAAGTGGAGGGGGTTGCCTTGTTCGTCTGTTACCTGTAAGTAGATATCGTCAATACCCTCATTGTATATTTTTCGACCTGAATGGACTCCAGATTAATGGATAGACTCCTATAGCATGTACTAATTGTCAATTTTATTGTAATGAGAAGCTCTGTAATGAACGATATACTTGAACGGTAACAGTGTCAAGCAGTGAAATGAAATATCGTTATTTTGTATAGGCCTGCAGTGGTTTCGTTCTAAATTTTGCTTATATGTTTTTAAACCAGAGTCAAACACTCCTCGGCCCGACAGGAAATTCTAGCTACGACTCTGATTTTATTAAAGACACATATTGTTTAAAACCCTACTAAGTTTCTTGCTGAATCTCCTCAGTTGAGGTAGTGTTCAAAAAAAATATTGCAACTGACAATTTGTAAGTGCCCCCGTAAACGTATGCAAAATAAAGATATTTCATTAAATAAGAAAAAACGCTTTCTACACTCATGGGGGTAGTCACTAGGATTTTCACTGAGTCGTGGGTACCGTGGACACACAATGACGAATATACTCCCAGACCCAGGACAGAATCTAAACTCGTAATTCAGATGTATAGGGGATCGAACCCGGAACCCACTGCGTATCAGACCGGTATGGTGTTCGCTGCGTCATGCGAATCGTCAATTTTTTTTTATAGAACGGAAGTAGCAAACGATTATGTAGTCCAACTAATGGTAAGTGTCTACTGCTGCCCATGGACATCTGTAATCAACCCTAGGTAAGATCAGTCTCATATACTGTTAGCCACAGATGTGTTGCTACCCGTGAGGACTAAGATGAAATGCCCCGGAAATGTATGTCTCTCTTACTACACCCTTCAGATCAGAACACACCAGCGCATAACACTGCTGTTATGGGGCAGAAATAGGTGTGGCGGTCGTGCTACCGGAGTCGAAACACAAAGAGTTCTACCACCTTCGAAACCAACCCACCGGTAGATGCTGCGCCTGCTCGAACTCCTCAACATGGACCTGGCCCTCTGTGTCCCGCTTCACATCCGCGCGCGCCAGCTGCTGCTCCACCACCACCTGGCGCTCCAGCTGCTCCTGGTCGATCTCCAGCCGCTCCAGCTGTTGGCCCATCTCCAGATGCTGGGAGACCAGCAGCGAGGACCCGGAGTATAGCTCGCATGTCGTTAGTACTTTGCTCTCTTCTAAGTTTACTGCCTGTAATGTTACAATTTTTGATGTGAAACATCTATAGGCGCAGGTAAATCGGATTGTTGGCGTGGCGAGGCTTGCCGTGGCGACGGGTTCGCCACACCGTACACCGTACTACATATAGACTGGGTATATACCATTGGTATATACTTAAATTTAATATTGAACTTTTGTATTTAATGAAAATATATATTTTTTTCTGTAAAAAAATCGTCACATTTAATTTTTCATTATGCTATATATTTAGTTCCTGACGCAATCTTGTCTTTTATGCATATTACTTGTAAAATATAATATAAAATGTATGAACATGAAGTTTCGTATCACGCGTCCCGTGACGGCTATTTTTGTATAAAGTTGAGCACATGAGCATATTATTTATGAGATGATATGTGGATACAGGATAGCAATTTTACCTCTTTTTTATACACATATCTGCTATTTGTATTGTATATCTGCTAGTCTTAGAACTAAGTCAAACTGAGTTAAGTGTTACGCTGTCTGCTTTTTTTATTATTAATATTGAGCTACTAAGTTCTTGGACGATATTTGAACTTAATAACTACTTTTTAACACATTTGATAATATTTTTCGTCAATCTATTTTGTTGTTTTGTCGAAATTCTTTCGTGCAATATTGACTGCTTACAAACAGTTTTCCGAGTAGAATTTAACAGTTTAATTTGGACTGTCAGACATTAAACTCACCTGTTCAGGGTCCAGAATGTGGAAGGCGGGCGTGTCGGAGTCGTCGATGTCGTAAGCGACGTATATGACGCGCTCCTCCGTGTCGTCGGCGGGCGGCGGCGGGGCGGGCTGCTCCACTGCCTGGCCCTTGTCCGGCACTAGCAGGCTCACTTGCTTCTGGTTTTGCTATGGATTTAATGAGGAACTATTTAAGAATGACTTTAATATCAATTGTACAAATTGATTTACAAATACTTGCTAGTGTAATTTAAATTGCAGGGTTATACATGGCATTATATTATTAAAATTCTTCTACGATATCTAGTGAGCGTCATAGCTACAGTCGTACTTTCGGCAAAATTAGAATTTAGCGTTCCTAAAAATATTATTTCATATAAATAAAACTATCATAATCAAATCTAAGAAGACCGTTAAAGTCTCTGAATTTCCACGACTACTATATACGTTTATTCTTAGATGGCAACTATTATTTAATTTGTCGAGTCCTTGTATTCATATAAACACATAATATAAATATACTTCGTTACATTCGATCTACACCTTGTTTGGCTGGAATATAGTTATCACATACTAAAAGATTTTAAAAATTAAACAGCCATCTTTCACTTTCCGCGCAAAGGCAATTTTTTCCAACGAGCAGGTGTATTCCACTTATCAATCGCGAGCGCGTACCTTCCGCTTGGCGTGGTGCTGGAAGGCGCGCGCGTGCTGCGCCAGCGCCCAGCGCGACGCGAACACGCTGCCGCACGTGCCGCAGCGGTGCGCGCCGCCCGCCTCGCGCCGCGACTGGCTCGAACGCACCCTGGAACGATCCGGATTCGTATTCATATACGTGTATTTTATAATATATGGCCAATTGAAAGAAATAAAAAAGACCACATATATATCAGATAGTTAAAGAATATATTAATAGAAAATTGTTATTATGAATAGTCCTGGTTACCCTTGAGGACTAAATTAAAACGTCCTTTGTTTGTATACTTCCTTTACCACACCCTTCAAAACAAGAACATAACAGTAGCATTTGGCAAAAGCAGATAATTCCTCGACGACGCTGCCTCTACTCTGTTTAAGTACACTGTAGAGGGTGTCCACCTGGCGTGTCGGCGCGTGTGCAGGCGGCGCTCATTTCCGGCAGATGATACTCGTACCACATATAAGCTAGACTAAGGAGTGTGCACCTGGCGTGTCGGCGCGTGTGCAGACGGTGCTGCGAGGAGGTGGTGAAGCGGCGCGGGCAGAGCGCGCACGCGTACGGCTTCTCCCCCGTGTGGATGCGCGCGTGCTCCGACAGGTTGCCCTTCTGGCTGAAGCTCTTGCCGCACACGCCGCACTCGAACGGCTTCACGCCTGTACATAACGTTATTAATGTAGAACACGCAATTAATTTGAACAGCATCAGATTTCCTCTATTTTATAATCTGATGGTTAGGGTATACTGCCGATCACATGCTTAGTATCTAATTCCGATGGAAAGAGGTAATCTTAACTCGTTTGTAACTCAACCGGTAGCACGGCATCCAATCTTACACGGAAACATAAGATGTACTTGACATTAGAAATATAACTGGCTGTGATGACCCACGTGGTACAGCGGTCACGATACCCGTCTAACATGCGGTGAGTCCCGGGTTCGATCCCCGGCCAGACAGACATCCGGCCATTTTAGATTTATGTTCTAGGTCTGGGTGCTTATGTTTTCTTCTTTGTGTGTCCATGCCACCCACGACACAGGAGAAAATTCTACTTAAGTGGCTGACGACGTTGGCACCTCCCAAGTCGCCTTAGACAAAGTTCCACAAAAATAATAATTTAGATATAAACATTATCCAGTGATCCTAATAACAAATGTAAAATTGAATCTACGTTACTCAATATAAAATTCTAATATGTTTAGCACAATTTACGTATTTTAAGGTTCAATAAATATAAGAGACCATTTTATTATCATTGTAAAATCTACCAATAAGGAATACTATTAAGTGAAACTTACCAGAATGCCATCTCATGTGCAGTGTTAGACTAGTCTTATGTGAAAATTTATGTTTGCATATTTCACACGTAAACTTCTTTACCCCAGAGTGAAGAAGTTGGTGGTTCAATAAATTGGTTTTGGTCTTGAAAGTAGCTGTGCAGACCTGTTAAATAAATAAGAAAATATTATGTCGCATGTACGTTTAATATATTTATTTACATAGCATATTTTACTGGACAAGAAACATTTGCTGGGCGCTGCAAGCGTCAGCACTGAAGAAACTTCAGCAAATCTTGCTACATATTTGCAAATAAATTGAAAAGAATCTAATAAGATTGGGCACATTCATTTGTGTTTAACGTTGTACGTGGATTGAACCGTACCGTACGGTATAGTGTCCATTACCTTGCAGCTGAAGGGGCGCAGCTGCGAGTGCACGAGCTGGTGCCGCTGCAGCAGCTGCTTGTGGCGGAAGCGCTTGCCGCACGCGCCGCACACGTAGCGCTGCGCCGCGTGCACCGCCTGCTTGTGGTACACCACCGATGACGGGTGGTTCAGCACCTGGGGAGGCAATTATTACAATTTACCATTGGTTCATCATAAAATAGAAACAATAATTATGGCACCATGAAATTGTATTTTTTGTGACAAATAGCAAACAATTAAATATATTAAACAAATGATCTGTCTATCTATCAATTTCTATCAACCCCATGTAAGATCAGAACCTTCCCTAAGATGGCCACAGATGCATTGCTTCCCCTGAGAACTACCTTGAAACGCCTCTGAAGTATGTCTCTTACTAATACATATTCTTATTACTACAGTAGCACTTCACACTGCTATTATTATTATGCAGTAACAATGTGTCGGTAGACTCCAAAGCCAAACTACAAAGGATTCTAGCACCTTTAAAGTATCCTTGTAGTGCACGCGGGCCGGTGGGCGGCTACGTACCTTCCCGCAGAGGTCGCAGGCGAAGCCGCGGGCGGCGGGCGCGCGGCGGCGGTGCGCCACGGCGTGCAGCGCCAGCGAGCGCGGGTACGCGAACGCCGCGCCACACTCGCCACACGTGTACGGCTTCTCGCCCTTGTGCACCGCCTGCGAACGGACATTAGTGTTCATGAGGTCATATGCTAGAGAGAACCAATTTTAGTTTTATGTTAAAATTACGAAAAATACAATTCCACCTACTATTAGATAGGCACTAACAGAAATGGAGCAGCCGTGTTACTTCCTCCCCGAGCATAAGCTGAGTCCTACTGTCCCTTGCACATTTAAGAAACTGAACTAACTAATGATTTGCACCAACAGACAATTTAAAATATCACTTGCCAGTGCCATGCCAGTACAGTGCAGCTGTGAGTACTCCCGACCAGCAAAAATGGTTCTCATTTATGCTGGTCGGTATCGGTATCGGTTTACTACACAAATTATTAATTTTAAAAGACTTGCATGTACCCAATGATATTGACCATTAAAATTAAATAAACTGAATGACATGGAATACTCGTTACCTTAGTATGTAGGGACTTTGCTTGTTTACTGCTGAATAGTTTATCACAATGGTTACATTTAAGTTTCTTCTTGCCAGTAGGAGTGACGGCTTCCACGTCTTCTGTATCTAAAGGATCTGCAAAAATAAGGTTTAATAGCCAACATTTTTTTTCTAAATTGGTAATCTCTTTGATGCATGATACTAACTTCAACTTTATACAATTATGTTTTGTTCACACTTTATTCAATTAAGTTACGTATACAACACAACAGGTCCACTTACCACGAGGGACTCAATAAACGTATGAGCAATTAAGTACTGCCAACTGATAAGCTTTTGATTTTAAAATACGTAATACCCCAAAAATTAAAACTAACCTTTACTCGTACTATCATTAGATGCAGGCACGACTGCTTGGCCATCGGTGGGCTGGAGGTCTTCTACCATTACCAGCTCTTGCTTGGGTTCTTCCTCCGCCTTAATTTCGGGCATGCTCACCACCTCAACGTCCTCAGTCGTGTCTATAGAAGGGAGGTCTGGAGCCCTGTCTGGCTCCTTTGCTACTGGCGTTGGGTCGGGTTCGTTGGACTTCTAGAAATACGCCAACAAAATCCAATTCGTTAGTTGTCATCAAAGTTCAGTGTGTATGAAAACATTGGAAGTATCTGTTATGCCTACACACAATATACCTGCTGGTTTCTGTTTAAAGTATCATATTGGATTAAATAATCTATGCAAGTACTAATAAGCATTGTAAAGGGATCAATTTTGGGTTGATTTTTATTTCAGCTTAATATATTCTATAAACTGACAGCACCGTCGTAAACATAACACCATACCTTTGAAGGTAAAAATTGTATTGATAATATTGATATCGACATTGACTGACGGAACAACGTTAACGCCAACTTCAGCTTAAATTTATTATACGTTCCAATTCACGCAGAAGAAAACTCTAACCCCCAAAACCCTCCAACTATAAAAGACAAAAAACAAGGAAAATGTCAAGAGACAAGAATTTACATTGCTGCCTTAAATGCTCTTAAAAGAACATGATTCTTTCACTGAACTATTATTCGCCTTGAGAAGAATTCTTACACTAATCATATCATATACAATATGTAGAAAAATTCATTGGAATCTCAGAATGCATCGCAATAATTAATTTGAAATTGCCAGGATACAAAGTTTGTCCTTTTGTGCAAATATATTCTCCTACAGAGCAATCGAGCATAGAAACAATAGATACATTCTATCTGTAAATCTGAACAAAGCTATTCAGGAGCATGCACAAAAAACTTAACAGTAATGGAAGACATAATGGTCAAATTGGAGAAAACCGTTGCGGAGAAGACATAATAATTATACGCTTCATTTACAGCAAGAAAGTGAGAAGTAGAAATGGGGAAAAACTCAATAATTTTGCACTGGAAAACAGCCCAGACATTTTAAATACAATGTACAAGGAAATTAGGAAAAACATGTGGACATGGACCTCGCCTGATGGCAAAACAAAAAATGAAATTAATTTCGTACTAACATATAAAAAAACTACTTCACTAACTTAACAGTCATCAACAAATTTAATTTCAACAATAATCATAGACTAACAAGAGCAGAATTGAAGAAAAAACACAACCAAAGAGGTCCAGATCAAGACAAGGCTTAGACAATACAAAACTAGGAAATCAGCAAGTAAAACAAATAACAATCAAACTAAGAAACAAATTTACAGACATAAATGCTAAAACAAAGTAGCTCCCAACACAAGAGAAATATAAATGTATAGAAAATATTATTAATAATCAAATAAAAGTCAAAGCATGTATAAAAACCGATGCAAAGGAAAAAAAATATTACCAACATACACCATAAAATTACAACAAGAAAGGCCAGCACATGGCTCGGTTACTGGGTGATTGTTCAGCTGGATCCCAAATTTTACAAAAAATTGAAGATGAAAATTTAAGTAGACTTACTGTATTTTTTTCATTCTCATTCTCCGAAACTTGTATAACAGTTAGCCCAGTGTGACCAGTGTCCCGTTGATGGTCGTTGAAGTGTAGACGCTTGGTGAACTCCTCCTCGCAGCTGCAGCGGTACAGCACGGGGCCGTGCTGCGCCACGTGGGACATGTAACGGCCGATACACGAGAACTCCATGCCGCATATCACGCACTGCTCGCGCGTTTGTTGCATGCGACCTGCAGTAATGATAGAATTGATATGAAAGCGAAGCAAACTCTTTTTTATTTGATTCGAATATTAAATTGATTTAAAATCTAAGAATATTAGTTAATGTTCTTATATGAACTACTAAAATTTTGTTTTGTACAAATGTATTATTTTTTTGGGATTGATGTGAGGGTAAGTGTGTGAGTGAGTGTTGTAATAGCCCCACTTTTGTTGGGTGACGGTGATATAATGATGAAGTGGTGGTGGGCATGGCAGTGCTGATGACGGTCGTGATAGTGGTGACGGTGGCCAAGATAGTAGTGGTAGCGGTGGTGGTGGTAGTGGTTGTGATGGTGGTGATGGTCACAGTGGCACTGGTGATAATGGCCATGATATTGACGGTGGCGGTACCCTTGGGTCTGCCGCGGCCCTTCCCGCGCACGACGAGCACGAGCTCGCCGCCGGCCTCGAGGTGGCCGATGACCTCGGGCGGGCGCGCGGCGGCCCGGCGCGGCTCCGGCTCGCTCTCCTCGCCGTCCGTCACGCCCTCCTCCTTCAGGATGCGCTCCAGCTCCGCGCCCTGCACCGAAATCTAACATTTATATACTCGCTCGACTCGTGCCGGTCTGACGAAATGTAAACAATCATTGACACCTGTCTGTATTCTGACGATCAAAAAAAGAAGGTCGCAAAATCTAAATATTTCACTCCCTAAATATGCCATCCGGAGGCGCAAGTTTCCGCAGGCGCCCTCTGAATCTTGGCGCCTGGACCTGGACCTCCGATCATCCTATGATAGGGCCGGCCGGCCAAATCGTTGAGAACTGACGAATAGGCGATACAGGTATGTAAAACTCGACTGTATGCATTAATCAAAACGTTGCTTGTCCGTTCTCTCGCGGGGTATAATTTTTCTTTGTAAATCGACGAATTATAAACATATATATTTGTGCGCGGCGTTTACATACTCGCCATTGTTATTCGTCTTCGTTTACGTACTTATCATTGTTTCAAGGAAATTATAAAGATAACTTAATTTTAATTTGCTAATCAATTGCCATCAATCAAAAATTAAATATAATGATTGCAATAATAATAAAAAAATAACTAAGTAACTAACCTGAACCACCTCCTTGAACCTGGTGGGCGTTTTTCTTCTTCGTTTACCAGCAAGGGTTTCCTCCTTAGTTTTAACAACAGTTTGTGTCTTCGCTTGTTGTTCCTTCGCAGCGGCATCTGCTGCTATCTCTTCCGGCGTTTTCGGCTTCTTCGGTGGCCTGCCACGTTTGCGTTTGGGTTTCTCCAACCCAGCCACTTGTAGTGAGATAGGATGTTCCACTTGGTACACGCCATCGCTTGTGTTGACTGTAAAGATTCAGATCCTTATTGTTCATTGTAGTATTAATTAGGTTTTCATGTAGGTTGAATTAACTATTGCATACGCACAAACTTGTAAGATATAGAAAATACATCTAGAAAAGAGATCTTGTTTTCTTATTTATATATCAACCAAGTGGCAGCTTCAGGATTTGTTTGGAAGGGACTGTTGAAGTAGGAAACAAGCAGTCCATGATGGTAAATGATTACTGTCACCCATGGATATCTGTAATTAACTTTAGATAATGTTAGCGTCATATCTGATATATATTCCAACTTAACCCATGAGGATTAAGTTGGAATGCATTGTATAAGTATGTCTGCTTCACCATACCCTTCAGACTAGAAAACAAAAGCACTTAACATTGCAAGGCATAGGCAGAAATATGTGTGGCTTAGGTACCACTCGAGTTTAACTATGCCAGGTTTACCACCTTCAAAAGTGAATGGTTTACAGAAGCCACTGATAATCCCATTCAATCAAATCATCATAGTGCCCAACCAAAGGCTGATTTGGAGTTGAAGCTAAAGCCGATTATTCAGCTATCGTCACAACCTTTGGCCAAATGAAAATGATTAAAAACCATGGGTATATCAGTTCCAAATTGTCTAAAATTGAATACTACACCAATTTTAAAAACCTTTGTAAATAAATATTGATGTTGTTTACATAGACAAATAACTTTTAGAGCTGAGTACATTTTTTTTGCAATTTGTCCAATTATAATATTTTAAAATAATGTGATTTTTTGGTTGAAGATGGCCGAAGCCAAAGCTTTGGTCAGACACTATTCATCATTGAATCACGAAACTTACTTTCATAGACAATTTTCTCAGTTATAACATCGGGCTCATCTTTAGTTTTCAGCAAGGATTTTCTGTATTCTCGTTCCCTTTCATAAAGCTCTCGAATAACTTTCTGCAACAGTCATGTTTTTCCATACACATTTAATCATATCTAACTCAATAAACAATGTCTGTAATTGTAAAATGTTAATGAAATTATATATTATAATTTTATATCATTTAATTCTTCCAAAACAATTAAACATACATACAGTGATAGATACAAACTTTATAATAATCAAGAAATTACCTTTAACAGTTATAATATTGTAATTTGATTAAAAGAAGTCATACCTGGCCATTTATAATCAAGTTGAGAAATTCAACTGTGGCCTCCAGTTGTATATTACACCCTGGACATATAGTTCTGGGGAGCTCTCCATCATCTGATACCTGAAATATTTACATTATTATTATTAACTTCCTATGTATGCAAATTTAATCATATCATTGCACAGATTATTCAATTCATAAGAATTTACGCCCTTAAGGTTTTATGTTTTTATACCTTTATGCTATCTAGTTATTTAAAAATATATTTTGTATTAGTCTACCTGATAATTATAATTTTAATGTTTCAGCAATTAAAATAACAAAGTTTATTAAATTTTGGCGCCAGATATAGCTAACAGGATTATCTGTTATTTCTCACTACATTTGCATTAATAGTAGTTGCATCATCAATAACGTCATATATTGATTACTTATAATAGTAATAAAATAGATGATGAATATTACACGACATGTATAGCTTAAGTTATTGCGTCAAAATATTAAAAAGACATAAAAATGTTATTATTGTCTAAAATGTCAGCCATCTTGATTATATTGGAAGTCAATACAACCACAAATTAAGTTAGAATGTCCTTACCTTGATTGGCAAATATCCATTAATTATTTCACATAAGTTTTGATTATTTTCTTCGTCTGAATATAATAGGGTTCCATTGTCATTTTCTTCTCCACATAATCTACAAACATTAGAATTATAAAGAAACACTTCCATTATTACAGACAGGCAAATAGGCAAGCGCCATCTACTTCCTTATTATTCAGTGACAAGATACAATATCTGTCATCTCGTTTAGTTTTTACGACTAGTTTTAATAGCAAATTTAAAAATATCTCAATATACTATGAAACTACTAAACATTAGGCATCAATAAATTGGCCTCAAATTTAAATTTTTAATTCAATCACAATATTTTTCAAATTATAATTTTACTTAAATTGATATTGTTATTTAAACATATATTTTCATATGGTATGATTGTAATTGATGTATTTTATCTGTAGACCTTGAAATTTTGTGATGGCAACATTGTCTTTGGGCCTGTCTTTCTTTTGAAAGCCCTTTCCGGTTCGGTTCCTGGGGCTAGAGGCCGTAGTTTCGGTTTTTATTATTTTTTAATCGCCCGTAATCCTTCAAAATGAGAATCTATAAGGATATTATTACCGGTAATTTGATTTGTGACATCTGTGTGCATTGTTTTATCACAATATTTTGACAAATCATTGTAGATATATGATAGTGATTTTGACATTTCATTGTGCAGTGATGAATCTTAGAGATTTTCTTAAGTTTTTGCCACATCGACACTCAAAATGGGTAATGGGTTCTTTTTTCTGGTTATTTACGTGAATATGTTATCATTTCAGGTGACGAGATGTTCTCGGACACGTATAAAATGAAACTGGTGGACGAAGTAATCTATGAGGTCACCGGTAAATTGGAAACGAGAACACAGGGCGACATTAAAATTGAGGGCTTCAATCCCTCCGCGGAGGAGGCCGACGAGGGCACGGATAGCGCGTGCGAGAGCGGCGTAGACATAGTCCTCAACCATAGGCTAGTGGAAACCTACGCCTTCGGCGATAAGAAATCCTACACTTTATACCTTAAAGACTACATGAAAAAGTGAGTGTTCAGTGATTTAAGTGCTCTAGTGCTTTTACCAACGCTTGGCCACATTACAAGAAAATGTGTGTAAAGTATTGCAAGTGACCACTGGTGATGGTGAAAGCGTACGTTATTTTTTTTATCATGATCATTTACATGGCTTAGTCAGTTGCCACGTAGGTAATTAAAACGTCCCTGTAGCCAGTTGAAAGTGCATTGGGAATACACAGTACAGATCACAGAGAAATCACAGTACAGATCTCCCATCTGTTACAATTTTGCTCAATCACTCTGTCTTGGCACTATTTTATATACTATAAGTGTCAAATACACAGCTGCTACTTAAAACTAAAAATATCCACATGTTCAATA
The DNA here is from genome assembly GCA_002930495.1 of Cecropterus lyciades. NCBI lineage: Eukaryota > Metazoa > Arthropoda > Insecta > Lepidoptera > Hesperiidae > Cecropterus > Cecropterus lyciades. The sequence continues at coordinate 1,920,471 of MOOZ01000144.1, read as the reverse complement.
AATCAGAGCCAATGTTGGTTTTATGCACTGCTTTGTGCAGTCTGCAATATCTTGAGTCATCCTCCATATTGGATTACTCATCAAGACAATGTCATGTGCAGTGAATGTACAGTGAATTGCAATGATTAGTAAAATGATCTTAGTTACTAATTTTTAATCTACGATATTTTGTTTCCTAAAATTTGGTTTGCAAAATTAAGCTACTCATTATTACACATTTTGTCACTATTACTTATAATATGGTATGGTATTGTCATTTACCAATTTTTGTATGCTTATAAATTTAGATTACAGATAAGGGTTTTTGATAAAATCAAATTATTACTTTCCTGCATGATTAAACCTAAATCTATATGTAGGTCAATTTTTCTGCATGATCATTATAAAGGAGTCACAGACAATATAACATTCTGTAAAGTCCTAACATTTTTTGTAACTAATAGTCACCATTTACAGTGATAAATCGTTCTTATTATCTAGCAAATTATAGTGATTAATGAGCATGCCTTTATAATTAAACAATAATTATTATTTATAGGTTTGCCTGTGTGTACATGATCCATTTGAATATAGTGAACCAAGATGTGATGACTACAGCTGATTCCATTTCTTTCCCTGATAGTTAAAAAGATAAGATACTTAAAATATAAGTCATATAGACTGATTTAACAAAAAAGGACCATCTCCAGTTATTTTTTCAATCATTCAATCTCATTGTGTTGCGATTTTGACATAGCTGTTAATTATTCATTATGTCCATTCATTTAGTAGGCTTTTTTCACTTCTGTCTTAAGACAAAACTGGTTTTTTATCATTTTTTAATCACACGATAAAAAATATATGTGGCTATCAGTTACAATTTTTAGCATGTAATATACAATTATTCACTTAAGGCCTGAGGGAAGATCAATAGCTACCATGTTATAGTTATAACAAATAGTCATATACTTATCTTAATTCTTATCTTCTTTGTCTTTTGTCGTGCCTGTCACACTTTTGATTGTTTTTATAACTTATATTAATGGTTTCATAGCATATCTGCCTCAAACAGCTGTTTTAAAGAATGTCTGATAGTAACCATTTGACATTTTACTTTTATTATGGCTTGTTACGGACAACAATTGATAATTAAAACAGTTGTTATATAATGTCTATGCCATGCGTACCTTATCTGTGTTTGTGTATTTTCAATGTCAGGGTGTTGCTTATCTTGTTAGGAAAGATTATAACGGCAACCTTTACATAGCATATCACATGTATGTCACATATTTATTTGCTTACAAGAATTATTTGTTCCTTTTAATTTTTATTATTGACAGCCCGCTTGATAGAGCGATCACAATATGTCTGACATGCAGTGGGTTCCGGGTTCGATCCCCAGCCAGACAGGCATCTGAATGATGTTTAGATTCTGTTCTGGGTCTGGGTGTTTGTGTATTCGTCTTTGTGTGGTGTCTCCATGGTACCCATGACACAGGAGGAAATCCTAGTGTGAAGCTATGAATGTAGAAAGTGTTTATTATGTACAGTAGAATGAACAAATACTATGCTGACAAATATCATAGATATAATTCCTAGTCACAGTAAAGAAATGAATACATAGTTTATTAGAATTTATAATTGTGTTATAATTTTGTATTAGTGAAGATTAAATTTTGTCAGTACACCGTATCCTGTGCACATGATTTGTATTCCTTATAAGATATTTATACCTGCTCTGTTAAAGTTCTGGGAGACAAAGGTTGTTGTCTAGATTTTTTATCATACATCAACCCACATCAAACAGGAAATACCTTTTTCTTAGAATAGGCTGAAAGTAATAGTGTTTTTTCAAAATGCCATGGTTTCTCTTGAATAATATATTTTACAACTGGGTATCTTAAGACACATCAGTGTTATCAAACACTGTGTACCTTCTTTTAAAAACTAAATGCTTATGGTGGTAACTAAAATTGGATGTAACCCAGAAGGTGTGGACATTATGTATTTAGTAATGGATTTCTAGCAGCAGCCCCTTAGCAATGCTTTGTACACATAGTTTATTGTTTTTATTATTTACATTACTTGGTAACCAACTATTAATAAGTTTAAATATATAAAGTAGCATCATCTAATACCAAAGGTTGATTTTCAGTGTCATCCTATGGAGCTTTTGATGCAAAATCAAAAAACTTTAGTGAAAAAACATTCATTTTCATAATGTTTGTTCATGAAATAGAGCTAACATTTTCCGACTTGAACTCAGATGAAAGATATGATTGTAATTTTGTATGTTAAAACTATTTATTCTTTGTTTTCAGATTAGTTGCAAAATTGGAAGAAACTGCACCTGACCAGGTGGATGTTTTCAAGACCAACATGAACAAAGTAATGAAAGACATCCTCGGTAGGTTTAAGGAACTTCAATTCTTCACCGGCGAATCTATGGACTGTGATGGCATGGTTGCTATGATGGAGTACAGAGATATCAATGGAGTTTCCACTCCGATTATGATGTTCTTCAAACACGGTCTTGAAGAGGAGAAGTTCTGAGCATGTATTGCTAAGTGATACTCATAATATTCCAATTTCCACCAGCTGCCTAACTCATGTTTTCTATTTATTTAAATCATGTCCGTATCAACCGGGACCGGCTTCTTCCCATCACAAGGCTGAACAATTTTATAATGATGAATACATACTATAAATAAATTAATGAACAACATAGGTATTGTATTTTATTTCAAACTTGTGTACACATTTTGTGATAACTTACATGTATTGTTCTAATTATTGTTTTACTAATATAGTGTATTAATTTCAAATCACGAAATACTCTATATTTGTGTAATCAATATTTATCATTGAGGAATAAATAAATAGTAGGTACAGCATAAATGAAGATTTTTAATTCCTACATTCGAAAATAGTCATATTTGTTCAAGTGATTCAAATTAATACTGAATTTGTATTTGAATATAACATTCTTCATTGCTTAAAATTGGATTATAGTAAAGAGAAATAATATAGACGAAATTTATAATAACAAAAATGAATGGTGCAGATAGGCCTGGCATCATGGATCGACCCTTCTATTTAGGGCAGTGAAAAGCAGTCAACAGTGAGAAAACATCAATCATGAAGTTGTAATTACGGAACAAGCTTCATAATGTTTAATTTATAGAAAATTACAAACGACGCATTCGAAAATGAAATATTTTTACCAACAACATTAAGGTTACGATATATAATAACAAAAATATATCCATATTCCCTATTGGACACCCAAAACAATGGCAGAACCGCAGAAATAAACATTGTCATTTATTTCTTATTTGCTACATTTTATAGAAGCGACTATTTTAGAGAAGTTACTCTCTGTACTATTTGTCGTTGCTACATAACAATCTTCTAATAAGACATTCACACATGTGTCTATTTTGCTATTTAACAATATTAGCTTCTCTAAAAAAACTAGTTCCACGTTGAAAAGAAACTACAAACGAACGAAAAAAACTAAACTTTGTCATCGTCATTACGAAAAAAAAAAATTATGAAACCTTGAGAAAGACATCAATTACTTTTTAATATTAGTCTACATGATATGATGATATCTGAGCTCCTATGAGCTAGCCGTGACAAACTGTTTAAATGCAGCGCAGTTATTTTGACCAATTTTATCAATAAACTCTAAAAAAATTCAGGACAATAATATTAGGCTAGAACAAGGAATATAAAGAAATTAAAAAATAAGATAATATTGCTTAACTAGCCAATTTATCACAATGTTTTTCATATTTTTGATATTTGTTTTGTATGAAATTGTGGTGATCTTCGTCACTAGGACGTCATGTAGTGACAAGAATAGATTAATCTATACATATAAATAAAACTGAAGTGTCTGTTTGTAACTAAAATAAGTAATTATACGTAATATTCTGAAAACACTAAATTTTAAAAGTTGTTTGCTGAGCACAACCGTTCCGTAAGGAGCCGACCACGCGTCTGAGCCGTGCCTTGCAGAGCTAACTGGGGCCACCGCTCGCA
>MOOZ01000144.1:1844275-1855914 GCA_002930495.1 Cecropterus lyciades | reverse complement strand
TCAGCATAACTTGAAATATTTATATCTGATGGTGGCTTATAGCAGTGGACCTATAAATGCGGCAAAATGTGTGGATGGATTATATGAGTATCGCATGAGTTACTTGGAATCGATCATAAGTAATGTGCCTTACAACACACATAATATACTAACTGTCAACTGTTAATAAGACAGCATTAAAAAAAAAAAAAAAACCAATATATTTCAAAGATTCCTGAATCACAGTTGAAATATAAAGATTTCTATATAATTATAGCGTAGTATTTAAAACTAGAATATTGATATGCGTAATAACAAAACGAATGAAGTATTGTGTAGGCAGATAGTAGCCGTATAGAGCAAGTTGAAACTGCGTATTTGAGCGACTCAGTGAGCAATAGAAGGGGATCTACGCACGCACCAGTAAGCAGCTAGTAACCATTTTAATTTTATATTGCGTATTAAAAACTTTTTATAATATACGAAGGTAGAAGTCTCCACGGGTCACAGTGTGATGACTGATCACATCTATTTATTTTTAAATTAACTCTGTTCCAGTCGACTCTTTTAAGCATTTTTTTATATATATTAAGATAATGAAGAAGCAAAGAAAGCAGTCCACCTTATCACCATCGTTCCTGGACATGTGGAACTGATATTAAACAGAAGCTTGACTTGAGCTTTCTACACTACTACTCCTACGTCTATGTATATCAGTGGTGTAAACTGCTTCGTTTACCCCACTGATATACAAACATAAAGTAGGGGTAGTAGTGTGTCCGCTGCGGTCGAACCACATACATATATCATCAATAGAGAGCAGTGATATCTTAATGGTTGGAACTCGGCCGCTCAATCGAGGGTTCGAGGTTCGAATCCCAGACACGCACCACTGACTTTTGAAACAATAATGTGCGTATTAGAAATGAATAATCACTGTTTTCCAGTGAACCTATACATATTAGAGATTTGAAAAAGTTAAAAAATGGTGTGTGAATTCTGCCAATTCGCACTTGGCCAGCACGTAGGCTATGGCCTAAACACTCATTCTGAGAGAAAACCCGTGCCCAGAAGTATGACAGTAATGAGTTAGAAACATATTCGATAATAGTTTGATATAGGATTTTATAGCTCTTTACATATATCGCCATTGCGTGAACCCTTCCTGCGTAGATAAATATGTTAAAGGAAATATTTAACTCCACCTTAATAGTTGAAAGCAAAGCGACGTTCTCCCGTTTGCCGGTCGCACTACATGGTTAAAGCACAAATAGTAATAAATTACTTCGCTTTATCCGTCGGTCAATTTGCAAAATTGCCCGGAGTCCGGTACTAAGCGCTTATTACCGGTTAATAGTCGATTGCGTTCAATTATTGCAAATGCTATACTGGATACCGCACTTGATAGGTACGATATGTGATGCCTAGGAACATTTTAGTGCTATCTGTACCCGCGGCTACCTTTGAAGTTAGCACACAACGTATGTTTATTTATCGATGAGCCTATATAGATTGTATCCTTCCAGGATTCCGAAACTGATGTCAGCTCAGTCAATTTATCCTTTCAGTGGTAAAATGCAGAAGTTGCGCTAAGATATTGTTATTATAAAGATAAAGATTTATTTATTCAATCTTTGTTACATTAAAAACTATTCCATTGAATAAATAAATAATTTTTGGATTAAATGAAATAAATATAACTTTTGTAACATAAAGATCTCATTTACTAAACTTAGATCAAAATATAAATAATGTCCTTTGAACACATATTGAAGTTTACCATGCATTTTTTTAGCTTAAGACTGATCTCACTTGATGACAAGATTATCAGCAAATATAGAATTCGGTAGGTGTAAGAATATTCGGTAAGATGGTAATATAATAAAAAGCTCCGTATATAAAATATTTCTTCGATATGTACTAAGTTTTTTAGGTAAAGTATTTCCTACATATTACATTGTTTGAACTATGTTGAATCAATCGGTAACAAAAAATGTAAAAAAAAATATTTTAATTATATAGAGTCACTTACAAATATAAGTAGGTAAGTACTAGAAATAAAACGTTTGTACCACACTAACAAGTATAAACGACAACACAGATTAATTGTAAGCATCTTAATGGCCAGCTACACCTGCTTATTGTATTAATGGTGGTATTGAACTTGCGGGAGAGAAAACCGAACGCAGTTCACACGCCTACAATCTTCAAACTTCCAACTCCCAACTTTAAATCAATGAGATAAGACTCAACTCGTAGTCATTGTCGTAAGTTTAGAAGCCTTCCGCACTGTTTCTGCTAATGAGTTAGTCAATTAGCTCTCGTATTAACTGTCCACTTTGAAAGACATGCGACTGCAGTAACGAAACGCGAAGAGTCGTTTGAATTCAAATTGCGAATCCCGTCTACTTCTCTGTGGTTAAAGTTTAATCTTCTTTTGTAACTACTTTCGGTTTTCTTTTAATTTTAATTTGAAATAAATTACACTAAGTAAACTATATCTTAATAAAGTTTAACTGACAAATAAGATTTCATAAGGAATTTTAATAAGTGTTACCAATATTACATTTATAAAAAATAAAAGTTATTTTTATCTGTCATTCCATAGTCGCTATATTCGTTATCTGTTTTTTCACGGTAAAAACGCGCAGTTTGTTTTTGAAGACGAAATAACAGGCATTTGCTTTTAGATTCGAATCGCGGGGATTTCAGCCGGTGTACCGAACCACTTTAATAAATTTCACTTAAAACCCGGCTTTTTCGCACCTGGTCTTTGTTTTAGAGGAAATTTATCGCGTCTTTGTTAGCGAGTTGCACGTCTGTTAATTCGTTTACTCTTTGCGAGGCCAATGGGGCTTTTCTCGCAATTAGCCACAATTAAGATACTCCGTAAGGAAATGCCTGGGGGATTCTTGCCGTATCGACGCCGTCGCTGTCGATTAGAGCAGAGCTACCTAACCTTTTCCGCGTAACTGGTTTCTTGACTTGATTAAGCAATTCTCAACTTTTTTTCGTTTCATGTCTTAAATCTCAAAATTTATTACTATATAGATATATATATGTACATAACAATGTACCAAAAGTAAAATGTCAATGGATTCATACATTTTAATATGTTTCGGGCACTCACGATATGTGGTTTTGAATTTCTTTTTGCCGATATTTCGACTCAGTTACATGGATCGTGGTCACGGCGAAACAGTTTCGCCGTGATCCTGATGACTGACGCATATCGTGTATACCGTAACATATTAAAATGTATCAATTCCGCAATAATATTAATCTAAAATCATATACAATAGATTCATGTTATACAGTAGGTTGTATATTTTTAACAGATCAATAAATTTAACACACAATTTGCGTAAATACATATCATTAATAGGTATACATAGTTAAAAAGTCCAGCTTCATAGTATTGATTTAAGTTAATGTACCGATTTATTAAATAACACCATTTGAATTCATAAAAAGTATGTAGGTGTAAATCATACACGTAATAATAATAATAAATTGTTTCTAAACTAAAGGTATTAAGACTTATATTTAATAAAAAAAACTGTGTGTCAGTTCCGACGCACGTCTGGAGTTTACTCCTGTACTTTAGGAGTAAACTCCAGTTGTCTTAACAGGTGCAATAAAATTAAATTTAAATAAGTTTCAAATGTTGTACACAGCGCCATCTATGCGACAGATGAAAAACTTGAAGTAATTTTCAATTGTTGTAAACAGCGCCAACTATGCGACGGATAAGCGCACAACAGGTTGCGCACCAAAAACGTAACGAGGTCATTCGATCACTAGATTTTACTCCTCATATTTTTCTCCTACCATTTATTATTATATAAAAATCCATTCTTAAGGAGTACACTCCAAAAATAATTAAGTAATCACTGCTCATGTTCGGACATGTTATTTCGCATATACCAAACATGACTTCTTATATAAGCTAAGAGCTCAGCTTCATCTAGTTGTAGTGGTGACAATTGCTGTCTTAACGCATTTTCTTCTCATCGAGTTTCATCATCACAACGATTCTAAAGTTTCACTACAAAATATTTTCCAACATGTAAAAACATTTATAACTTTCATGCTTTCGATTTGATTCGAATTATTTTGCTTAATATTACAAATCGTGACTGGATCTGTATAATTAAGCAGTTATAATCGATTTTTATATTTTTGCGGATCCTAAAAACTTGCAATTTCGAACTATTAAATATAGTTTATGAACCGCTGGCTCGCTTGATTCGATAGCCGTGTTGAAATAGTCATAAATACTCGGCGGTCCGATGCAGCGACTGTTAACTGAACAAGTTCTCGGTCGTTTCGTGGTTATTTAGTGTCGATTGTTGGCTTTATGACATTGGAATTCCTTAAATAGTTAGTATTTAATTTGCTTGGTGACTGCTTATAATCCAAAAAGCAATCCAATATGGAAGTCTTAGTTAACACTTGGTAATGTAACGTAATATGAAGTGATCTACCTAGTTAAGATCAAACTTAACATACTCATATAAAGATTACAATATGAAAGAATTAAAAAATAATAATGTATAGTTTTTGAATTATAATTGCAATAACCCCTGAATTAAAATTTTGTTTTCGGTAATTGGTGATGAAACACACAGCTGAAAGAAATCTATGAATATTTTAATACTATATTACAAAAACACACCAAAGCAGTATTTGTCTCAGTTGAAGTCCGATGCGGTAGTATTAGTAAGTAGTTTAAGAAAATCTCATACATTTTTAAGTATTTCATTTCAATTTATTAATCGAATAACGTTAGGCGTATGGTAAATATCATTATTATTATACAATAATAAGCTTATCATCATTATTCTCTTAACATGGTTATTCATAAAGCCCTAACACCCTGTCATTAATCTGTGAATAGCAAGTTTAAGCGTCAGAGTAGGCACTTACGATACCGATCACAATGGCCCAATAAGAGGGCCCAATTGAATTTTATCACAGATAAAAAAGCTGCTATTTTATCTGTGACCCTCTTTGTCCTTATCTCGTTTGGTAGAATTACTATTTACTTGATTCTTGATGTTTATTTTTTATTTAAGTGTATTCCATTCAATGTTTGGTCATAAATGGTAGGTACAATAAGTGGATGTCGCTTAAATTGTGTATTAGTTGGTTATGAAAGAGGCTGATATTTTCTTAGTTGCTGTTGTTAATCGACGTGTCGAGTAGTGGTTCAGAGGTGGTAGAATGAAAACCCGTGTTTAGACTCAGGTGCCATCGCCGTCACAACTATACCTGCCTAATAGAGGTAATATAAGTGCTATGTACTGGTTTAAAAGATAAGGTAGCGAGACACAGGTGGTAACAAAATTAAGCCTCGAGGATAGCAACGTCCGTCCGTGTCTCGTTGCAATATCTGACGGACCTTAGACAGCATCACAATTCTATTAGGTGTTCATTACAGAAGGATGACAGTGACCACATAATGTTAGGTAGATCATATACTCGTTTAGCACTTCAATTTCATAAAAAATAATGAACATCTCATACGATTTTTATATTATAAACAAACCTTCTCTCATAAGATAAAAACAGTTCGTTCCTCCGATTACACTTTCGAACTAAATGCCCACATATATAATTCACATGTATAATTGATAGAAATGACAACCCGAAGCTCAGTGGAGCGCATTTGTCGTATCGTTATCTCATATTGTGGTGATCGATAGGGACGGGCGTTATAATTAAAGTCGATAACATCGACATGTAACGCGCCGCTGTGTTGCTGTTACTGTTATCGATAGCTGGGTGGTCGACCACCCGCGGACTTGCGCAAGCGCATCACGACGCGACCGTTACCTAAATTAAGTGGGCATTAGCATGTCGTTGAAACAATGACACGATTGACTCGGTTTAGGGATCCCTCGGTTTTGATAATGGTGGCCCGTTTATGTTAAGTGTGAGATTACTTTTATTAGTATGGATCATCATTGGTTAGGGCAATAGCCAACGATATGGTTGATACATATAGTAGTTATGATACATACAAATAATCATAGAAAAAACTTACTTTAATAAAGATATATTAGGAGTCGTCGTAAGTTTTTAGTATGTACAAACTGTTAGGGTTTAGTTGGAAAATTAAAGCTGATTGATATAATAGTAACATACACAAAGGATAGGGAATTTGTTTCCTACTAGCTTATTCCCGGGACTCCGCCCGCTTCATCTTAATCTAGATCATAAACGGGTTTCGCTGAAAAAATACAGATATGTATGCCAAATTTCGAAGCGAAACCCAACCAGTAGATTTTTTTTTTGTGGAAAAGAAACAAACACACATACATTTTTACAGACTTTCTCATTTATAATATAAGAAAGACAACTGAGACAGCAACTGAATCTGAAGTTGTGTAATATCCAATAAAAGATGAAATAAAAAACAATCTAAGAAACATTTTCGGAAATTTTGTCATTATTTCCATATTTTATGTTAAAATGCAAAACCAGTAAACATAAAGAAGTATGTCCCAGCCACAAGGAATGAATATGCCGTTCACAAAGCAACGAGAGTTGAATGTCGACGACAAATAGATCGGAAATTGGACTATCGAGAACGGATTGAATCCGGAACGCCCATTGTAGATGGCGGTTGTACTGCGCACGGATTTGTGCACTGAAAAACTACGGGTCTTATTTAAATTTAATGTGAACTAAATAAATTGGCAGGTAGGTAGAATCAGTGTCGACCGGGGAGGTACCACCGCCACACCTAGTTCTTGCGGTTCGGTGGAAGGGTGTGGTTGCTGGCTCACTTATATATCTCATTCAGCTCACATCTGTGATCGACTTCAGATACAACCCCTGTTCTATGTGGCGGCAGTCACCGCTTATCATTAGGTGGACTGTTGAACGATTTTTTCTTAGCAGACTGAAGTTGCAAAACTTCAGTCTGATAAAAAAATCCCTTACACATCTCACATTCTTAAAACGATCGAAAACAAGGTGCAAGGTGATACAAGTATAAATGGAGAAGTCTCATTGCCACAATTATTTCGAGCGAGAAGCAGTTCTTGCGTTTCGGTGGAAGGGTGTAGGTAGTTGACGGCTTATATATGAGGCGACCATCTTAATCCTCGAGAGTAGCAAAGCATCTGTGATTTACTTCAGATAAAACCTTGTTCTGTATGAAGTTGCTTACAGATGTCCATCGACGGCAGTGACTGCAGTTAACTTCAATCTTATAAAAAATATGGATATTTACCTTTTTAACTTTATAAATAAACAAACCAGTAACGGATATATATGGAGACAAATTGTATTCGGAAATATTAATAGTAAGGTTAATATTAAAGTTAAGTTGAAAATGAAAATCTCTATTGAGCGTACTATAGATGTCATTAAACAACTTACATGTACAAGTCTTGTATAAAAGGTTCATCATAGTGAAGAACAAGTTAGTTAGCCACAAATAGAAAGGCAATGTTCTTCAAACAAGAACAAAGGATTCCTAAACAGCTTCAAAGCTAATTGAATTGATTAAATAGAACACGATGCTTAAAATCTCTCAAGTGAAGTCCTACGTCCATTAATTTATGTTTAGCGCCAATCGCTTCTACAAGATGCCGCAGTTGAACAGCTAACAGTTTGATTCAAGTGTTTGGTAAACACTTTCTACACTCAGCCCCACCTTTGTCGTGGGTGCAATGAACATATACTAATACGAATGCACAAACACCCAGGCCCAGAACAAAAATCAAAATTCATCATTTAGCTTTTTATATGAGGCGACCATCTTAGTCTTTAGGAGAAGCAACGTATCTGTGATTGACTTCAGATAGAACACGTGTCATATATGAAGTTGGTTATAGATCCATGGGCGCAGTGACCACTTACCATTGGGTGGACTGCATGCTCGTTTGCTATTTCAATTTGATATAAACAATTAATAAGATTAGCTATAATCGAAACCGGAACTCATTGTGTGTCGGACTTGCATGACGGTGACGTCACAGTGTCAAAGCGTAATTCTGTCTTAATTTAAAATCGATAGAAAAATCTAGAAAGTACTTTTAAAAATATTTGTTCAAGATGATCTTATAAATTTTATCTTCCAACCCCAGGTGGCTAGATGTCAATTCCCGATTGCCCTTCGACACGTCAACAGGCATCTTGACTGCTCGACCGCCTCTTGTAAGTTCAAGTTTTAAGATTGTTCCCACAAGACCTCTTTCTTTTAAATATATAATGTTATCTTGCAACTTGGCGTTTTTATTGCAGGAAATTTTATAAATGTGCAATATTATTTAAAATAAATAACAGACAAATACTTTGAGTACTGTATTCTGCAATAATGAAGTAATAAATATATATTGATTTTATTAGTGAACTCGGATTGAATTAATCAATAATTTGGAATACTCCATACCATTTTTTTTTAATCTATTTACCAGGTTATCACACAGAAGTAACGAGGAATAACATAACATCAGCCGAAACATTTAGAGTTCGACTGAGAATGGCAGTTCGATGAGAGAATTATACTAGGTAACGAATGGACACAAATTGAGTCTAAAACTTCATCGTTTTCATAGCAAGGGAAGATCCATACGACGAGCGTTTGTATGTAGACCAAAGTCAATACCAGAGGGAAGTCTAGACTAAATCCCGCAACACGAAAGAATTTATCATTTTTTCACACGAACACTATTCAAGCAACGAGATGTGGGTTGTCACATCATGTTTCAGCGTATTTACACACGACTGCCATTTCAGTTCATCAACACACGGATGACGAACGCGACGATTACCGTCCATCAGCAATCAACAACACAACATTAATTCCGGACATTACCGTTCCAACCGTACAACCGTACTGAACCGTACCGGTCAGTCGCTCATAACTCGGGTTAACGAGAGTGATTTATGCAGGTGTAAGCCGCAATCACGCGCCATTGTTGAATAAGATACTCGAGCAATTGCTGTAATGGATTCCTTCTCACTAAGACACAAATGGAAATAAACTTTTCGAATATTAGATTTTCAGCCTATTCAGAGAAAAAAGTATAGTGTAATAAGTTTGAATTCGAAGTCGCATAACTATGTTTCCTGCTAAATACAACCTATAGTCAAATAATTTGTTCAAAGTATTCGCTATATTCTATCTAATAAGATGTAATACGGATTAACTGCAAATAGTAGTTATAATAAAATAAGCCATTTCTTATCAATGCTTCTGAAATATGTTCAGGCAATTTTTAGTCCATAATCTACACTTTTGACTGCATTATCAATGTTATCAAAATCAATGTGCCTTACAATAATACTTTATCTAAGACATTCGTAATATTAGAAGACATAATTCGAGGTATAACGAGGGTGATTTATGCAGGTGCAAGCCGCAATCACGCGCCATTGTTGGCGGTAAGATATGGCTCCAGCAGTCCCGCAGCTTAGGCGCCGTATCATGAGCGCCTGGGGAAATTAATCGCCAAAGACCGGAATGTAGGTGAACGCTACCGGGAACTACATGTTCTATTGACTGCTATGCTGATTTATAGGTTACAAGAGCTGGATCTACAAGACCAAACCTTGTGATTTATGGTCACATAGCAGGGAGCTGCAATGAATTTGGGTAATCAACGTAAAATAGTGTAATTTGACTAATAGTAATAGTGTAATTTGACTTAATAAAGACTTTTTGAAGTACTTTCAAATCTTATATTGAACGAGTTGTATATTTTGGTCTTATATTGGTCCAAGCGATTGAACGATGCACGTTATCTTATTTTTTTAGAAAACGTAGATCTATAATTTTCTGAACGGAATTGACTAGAGGCAAGGATATGGTTCTAATACACTGAAGTTGAACTCTGGGTTCAATTTCCAAGATAATTAGGATATGGATATAGAACATCAGTAAGATCGCCGCATTGTTGAGATTACGCAGTGCTGGATTCGATTATTGGATAAATGTGAACCGTCCAGTGAGTTTAACGAAGCATAGTAGTTTACGTTAAGATGTGTGAGTTATAACCGAATGGCGTGACGCTGGGCCGTTGTCACCGCATCACGAGCGTCTAGGGAAATTAATAGCTACAGGCAGAGAATGTAGGTGAAGTGTCACGGCTAACGTGTTCTATTGACCGATGTAATGACTTTGGGTTTCGGGAATCGGCTTGGGGAAGTTTTGACGAACGCATGACGCAATATGTAGATTTTTTGGGTTTTGCTCTGGCCATTTATTTTTAACAGTATGGTTTAATAACGTGAAATATTTAGGGGAGGAGGTCGAGGGGCGGTGGAATATATCCTAATTTTGAACAATCATTTACTATATCTCACCAAAAGAGAGTGGTAGTCGAAAAATCGCCAATGTCACGTGATCAATGGATTCCGAATTTAATAATTCTGCTTTGAGCTGATTTTAACTTCTTCTACATAAGAGAAATCTCCAGAAAACCACTGAGTATTCCTCTTACGTAGTTTAGCAGTTACAATGATTGCTTTGTAAGGTGACCGAGATAAGCTGTTTGCAATGGTCTTTTCCGTCTGAATCCACCGTACTACGGCAGTGAAAGCTGGTATACGACCACTATTCATTTAGATTTCCAACACGATGTTTCAAGACAAGGGTTGTCATCCTTTTGTGTTGTGTTCCGGCGATGTCAGCACCACGGGTGTCTGGGGAAATTAATTGCCTCAGGTACCAGAATGTAGGTGAAGCACAGCTATCGTGTTCCTATTGACCGCCGTAATGATTTATGGATGTAAAGCTTGATACTGGTAGCTTGCTTATTAATAGCGGAACACATATGTTACATATATTATATATATCGTATGAGGAAGGTGTAATACGAATGTCGTATGCATACCTGCCTATATAATTTTATCATCAACAAAGGTAATAAAATGTATCTAAGGCTAAAGACAAATAATATGTAATATTTAGATTAATCTTTATAATATAAGTATTGTATGCAATATTTTTTATATAAATGTAGGTAATATGGTTAAAATAACTTGCAGTACAAGTATAGTTCCTAAAGAAAGTTCTCATAACCCAGCAGTCAGTTTTTGACATCTGGATAAATTATTATTATCAGTTCATAACATTATTAGAATTCTCCTTCTAATTAATAATGAAATTTTACCTCAACTTTTATAGTATATTCATGAAATTTTCAATTATATGTGCATTACGACTTGCTTCAACAG
Source organism: Cecropterus lyciades (assembly GCA_002930495.1). Lineage (NCBI taxonomy): Eukaryota > Metazoa > Arthropoda > Insecta > Lepidoptera > Hesperiidae > Cecropterus > Cecropterus lyciades. Next base: position 1,844,739 of record MOOZ01000144.1, on the reverse strand, counting down.
TAAATGTGGGATAACAAACATTTCATTTACGATTATTATTCTAGTTATACAACGTTTACCATAGACGGGTTGTAATAATATCGATGTAAAGCACATTTTATTTCAGATACACTATAAATATTGTAAAATATTAAAAATCGTCTTGTCCATACTCGCATACCGTAGCTGCACATATCGCGGATGCTCGCGGCATGCATGTGGACCGCAACCTGAGGCATGTCGCGCTGCGGTCCAAGCGGTCTGCGTACCGCGTACCGGAGGCGACTATCTATAAATATTACGGGCTACTGTATCCTATGCCTGTCGTAAGAGGCGACTAAAAGGGGGCTTCTGGGATTGCGGGCGGCAAGAGTGGGAGCTCGAACCGTCCAGCCAGTTGACCCCGGGCAGGACGGCGGTATATGTGGTCGCATACCGTCGTAAAGACCAGACGATGCGGTTGGCCCAGCCGCTCACCTGGGTGG
>MOOZ01000144.1:1829062-1844258 GCA_002930495.1 Cecropterus lyciades | reverse complement strand
AGAGGACTCCGGTTGTGTTCCTTTGGAGATCCCGGAGTCCTCTTCGTAGCGCCGAGGACGGCCACCGGGAGGGTTTTAGTGCGGTAAAAATCCCACGACGTCAGGTACCTTTTGAAGGTTTCCCCCTTGCCAATAGCGGATTGGTCATTTATCGGCATTCTTTAGACTTACTCGAATTAATAGTAATAGTAATGGATTGTCGAATCTATAATTCGTAAGTGACATTTATAATCCTAATTTCCTAAGTAATAGTATAAAATGTGAATGTGAGTATATTTGAAGTTTGTTGAATTTGAGTTTATTGTGAAGCGTGAAAGCGAATTATAATTTATTAAAATATTAACCGAGTAGTTCGAGCAATCAAGTAATTCGATTACATAATGATTTTGCATGATACCTGAAGTACTTTAGTTAAACCGCGCAAAAAAAAATGTATCCATTATTAATGCAATATTTACTATTTAAAACCTGCAAAAGCTAACAAAGTAAATTCAATAACCATTCGTTCGTACAAGAAGCAACAACCAATAGATTTTGCAGACGCTCGAATGAACGAGGTAATCGATTACAGTGAGCCGCTTTTTAATTTTGTCTCAGTCAGTGACCGGTGATCTCGAAACATTCCGGCTCTCAGTCATTTCAGATTCAACTGCCATTCTTGAATTAAATTCTTTTCGATCCGAAGGCAACGGAATACTTTACAACATTCTTAGGATGTCGATGGTTAAGTACCTACGTTTTATGAGAAAAATTTTATGGTGAAAATTTATTGTTTTGTTGTATAATTCCAATTTGATACTCAAAGTGAGCTTACCAAAAACTGACTTTAATGTGTGTTAAATTATTTTATGTAGTAAACGTCTTATATGTAGAAAAAGTATTGACGTCAAAATCATAACTCATTATAATTGCTTACAATATAATGTATATCTTCTTTGTTCAAACTAAATACGCAAAGTTAGTAATAATCTGAGTAACGACAAGGATCGCTTGCCAAAATAAAAAAATAAAAAAACTGTTGGATCGTAGCAAAAGGATAAATGAATAGTCTCCCGAGTCTCGCCAACTATAGCGGGCCACTTTTTTGCGATTTTCAATTCGTGGAGCGATCAATTAGACAGCTTGGGGTTTAATGGATTCGGATGTCATCGGGTCGGTGATCGATCACCTAGAATAAGTACATTAAGCAGTAGTTAGAGTGTAGCCGCCATTGGCGCGGTCACAGCTGATCGATGGGGCGCGCGCGGAAAAACGCGGGAATTTTATTTTTTTCGGCGGACCGAGGAAATGAGCAAGGCTATAATGTAAAAGCCAAGGTCCCATTACACGTCCTAATTATTTACGACTTGACAGGCCAATATTTTTAAGGCTTCGCTGGAATAGCTCTGAGTGCTGTTAAAATGCTTTTAGCTATTATGCTAGCGGAACGAAACGCTTTATTTTTTTTAACGTGCATCTGAGTTCTGATTAAAATGCCGTGTCGGACTTACAGATAATGCCATTTGCTTGATTCATAATTTTAAATATATTTAAGTGCTTTTACATTATCTATGCTAAAGATTTTGTATATTTGTATATTTTTGGTCCAAGAGTCTATTTCCTGCTTAATAAGAGAAATTATGAAATTAACACAACAACTTCCTTTTGTTAGTTTTGCATTATATATTTGTACAATTTATTGCTTGGGTGCAAGAATTGCGAGGGCCTTAAAGGGAACCCATTTGTAATCAAGTGGAATTACGCCGCAACTGGGTACGACAGCTAAATAACCATAAAGTCCCAAGAACTGACCCTACTCCTAGTGCAGATAGCGCTTTCTAACTATAATTGCGTGTTGCCAGCAACAATAATATGTGTTCGTAACCGATAGTTACCACAGATTCGCAACGCAATCAAGGATCCGCAAACAACCTGGCAACACAATGATACGATCACTACATAGCTTGAATGTTGCCAGCGCGATAATAAAAATAGGTTAATGAAAATCGATATTATTCAATTCATAAAACGTAAATAATGATGTTTGGCTATCGCATATTGTCGCGTGTACTCGGGTAATGGAAATAAAATTTAACGGGGCGTATAACAATAGCTTAAAATTATAATGAAATGGAGTCAGGGTTCGTTTCCGTGCACCGACCGGCGCGTATAAGTGATGCAGTCACGGAAATGTCACTGATTAAAAACGAAAAAAGTAAATCAAATATGGCTGTGAGTGACGGCGAGGCGCGGGCTTGATTTGATGAGTTTATTAATTTTAAAAAGTTTTTGATGTGCATTTTCGTTATAAGTAACAACATGCCTAAATTTTATGAGGAGAGAGAATGTTTTTATTATAATTAATGACACGTTCACATTACGAAATGCTCGCAAGGAAATAAGCATTAGTTTAACAATTTTGGACGAATTTTATTTGTATTTGTATATTAATATTATGTATATTTAAATATTAAATTTAAAGGCATGTTAATGATAATTTTACATTTTGTAACATTAAATGAGAGCTTAAGCCGATTATATAAGGCAGCAGCTTTACTCAAAATATCAACGACAAATGGGTTGGAAGTCAATACGTAAACCAGAACGCAATGAGTTATCCCCGCACGCATGATCAGTCATTTCGACGCTTATTTTCGCTTAGTAAACCCGTAAATAATTTAAGATTACAGCTGTCGATCGCTCTCACGTACATTCGTATTTCCGCCGGCATGCGGGCGCGTAAATAACTCAATGTACACGTTAATTATGTCGAGTGATTCGAGTGATCTTGAATGAACCGGGCGCGACGGCAAACGGAACGTAATTGCACGAATGTTTGAATTCGGAACGACGTAATTTTGACGTATGCTGGTCGTGTTTAGTTTGTGGTTTATAACCATGTTACCGAATGATTTCGGATTTGAATTGCGAATGCTTCGCACATTTCCAATTTCGTATGGTTACACTATCGCGAAATTCTAATAGTTTGTTGTTATTTTAAATTACACTTTATTCAAAGGGCTTAATTTATATATCGCACTAATACGGAAGTGAGTATCATAAGGAGATTTTAAAAATATTGACTAAATGTGTTCATGATAATATTGACAAAAATGACTCATCTTCAGGTTATAAAGTTATTAAAAATACAAAGTATATTAAAAACAAACATCGTTTAAATTGTTAGCGAATCAATACCCACATTAAAAGAAAAAAAAAACGAAACCACTAATACAAGCGTATAGTTGTTTAAAGAATGTTTTAAAAATGGAACAATAAGCTCGAAATTCAAAAGTCGCTTGCATCTCCATCGCGACCGCGTTTTGATTGACGTTCCACTTCCGCGATGGGAATACGTTTGTATGAAGTGCAGTTGTACTTCACATTCACTTCTTTTTGAACAAATATCGTGCCAGTTGACTGGGTCACATGGTTTGTGGTATATTTTGAATCGTTTCAATGATTTTATAAATCTAACTCAGGTATTTTCTATTTTGTCCTTCTATATGTATTGAATATTTGAGATTCAGTAAAAATAATATAAAGTTGCGTAGAAGTCTATGAAAATTGCCTTAAATTAGCCCAGAAATGCACTTCAAATAATCGATAAAAATTAAATACAAATATTTTACGTTTGTTTAAAATATCGTAAACAGCTTTTCGAATTTAAATGGTAAGATATGATATATTACTTGAAAAAAGAATAAAAGGACAACACAGAATAGATAAAGAAAAAAAAATGAAATAACTCGTCCTTTTTGAAAAAATATCGGAACAAGTGTGGGTCAACAAGCAACTTCGTAGGTTTGTAGCTTCCCACCATTGCATAACACAAGCTTTCACAAATCCGTCAGATTCCGACGCAGAATTTGCTTTGATTTTGGAAGTAGGTCACAAATTTTGACGACCCAGGCACATGCTTATGGGTCAACGTGTCAAAGTCACTGTTAGATTATGATCCTGGTTGGTTAGACATACTAAGTATTCGATAGTAAAATTTGTCTACGGTATTTGGACGGAATATTTAGAGTGATATTTTTAAACACGCGTAGGTGTTAAACAGATAATATAAAAATAAAATATGTTTTATTTAATCAAAATGAGTTTAAACTTTTCTAGCTACAAAAAATGTTCTCTTTTTATATAATTAAAATCCGCTTAGGTGTTCCTTTAAGTTTCACTAGATAGATATAGATATATAGATATTATACGATTGAAGAAGCAAACGAGCATACAGTCTACCTGATGGTAAGTGGTCACAGCCGCCCATAGATACCTGTAAGTAATTTTGAATAGAAAAGTGATTTTGTCTGAAGTCAATCACATATGCATCGCTACTCCCGAGGACAAAGACAACCGCCTCATATGAATATGATATTTAACAATCCACACCCAGGTGAAAAATCATTCTAGAAGCAACAATACACAGCAATACACACTGCTCATTTGCACAGTTGGAGTTGGTTCACGGTCCGTTTGGAGCTAAACTCGAGACGAAGCTCCATTTCATTAACATAAACAGAGGTCAGTAATCCAACAGTAGGTCTCCGTGGTGCAGAGTAAGTTTTAATAGCGAGGTTTACGATGCGTTACCTCTGAGGACCGAGTTGGAACACTTAGCCCTCAATGTGTTGTCATCACTGAGAAAATTAGCCTTATTGTAGACTCCTAGTGCTAATAAACATTTTAATGTGAAAAGTGGTGCTTTTTCAGGACAATGGCGACGATGTACCAACCAATAATGTCTTCTGTTAAATAAATAAGGCAGCAGTCATTGGATAATTCTGTATCGATATTTCATATTACTGGATGGCAAGGATAAAAATGATTCAGGCTTTAATATTTGTTGGTTCGGTTAGTGAATATATTGGATTTGTGTCGTTATTCTAGTAAACTAACAACGTAAAAAAATGTAAACATAGTTTCTCTGCGCTAATAGCCTTTTGTGCGAGTGCTTAACAAAGTTTCAATTTAGCTTATATCTTGCATTACAGCCATCATTATTTAATCTATAAAAGAGCCTCAAGACAAAATAAAACGCAAGGGCTGCGTCATTATTCCAGCGACATAACGATCCGACGTTACAACGAACAAGCTCATTACGGGATGGTTGCTTTTTTTGAGAATGTAGTTAAAAATGTTCGTTAAACGATTTAACCATTAAAATTTTAATTATGCCACAGCTTTTGGCCATCGCTTTAAGGTTCTATTTTCGTTTAAATACGCGTTTTAACGAGTTCGCAGCGGCGCGTTTGTCTGCCGGTAATTTATGGTCACATCACAATCACTGAGTTACGTTTAACTACTTGAATGCTTATACATACATTATACTGAGGTTTAATACCTCTAAATAAGAATTTGAAGGGGTAAAAACAAATTTATTAGATCTTAAAAAGGCGACAGCCATCGGTGTATACAAATATTACCAAATATTCTGTCGATACAGATTAAACTGACATAAATACTTATACTATAAAAAGGTTTAAGCTACGTCAATTCTACATACATAACTGCTTCAAATTATATATATCTTAATTTGACTACGAAAAGAATCAATGCGTAACATTTTCCTCCGGCCAACACCCACTCGAGTTCACATGTGTCTTCCTAACAAACTTTGTGACTTCCAACTTTGAGAAACTTCGCAGGGCCGAATCATACAAGTGCCCAAAGTCACGCGCACCTTAAGAGCTCTCGCGAGACCATTAATTACGTCTCGTTTATACTTTGACAGATAATAATTAGACTGGCGAGAGCTAATTTATTTACCGCCGGTCGAATAACCTGATTTGAGGTGCTTGTTAAATTTATTGGACGTCTCATTACTCGTTTGATAGTGCTATCTTGAACGGTTTTTATTAGATACGGGAGCAGAACTTTATTATTAAATTGCAGCAAATTTAATGACTATTGGTTTGGTTGTGTAGTATGCGCTTCTGCTCTATATAGGAGTAGTAGATGGTTAAATAATAAATTATATGATTTAATTGTTTTTGTCGGTACTAAATTAAGGTTAACGATTTCACGTATTGATGCTATCACATATTAAAAACGTTGTAGGAACTATATACTCGTTAAATATTCAAATGTATCCACAAATTTTCCTAAATCATCGATCAATAACCTGCGGTTGATCTCTAGTCACTTTTTATTTTGGATCAGGGGATCGGCGGCGAGACGAATTGTCAGCATAATAGCAATTGCACAGATCGCGAAGATCTGATGAAAATATCTGCCACCCCACGGGATTGTCGGCAGGAAATGGTTATATAAAATTTTGCATATATTTTGGTATTTTTGTCACGTTAATAGTATCAGACTTATGAATTTATGATTAAGGCCAATATATTAAAAGGATCTGCGACCGAAATAGGTTGCACTTGTTTTAATAGTGCTTGTAATTATTAATTGGCATATACCTACCAGTTTAAAAATAATAAGCGAGAGGTATATAAAAACGCCATTATTTATAATTTTCATCGAACGACGTCAGTTACTTCTAAATAGGTGGATTGTGAATTACCTTACCTTTCATACATAAGACGCGTAAATAATAGTAATCAAATAAATACCACCTCGTGAGGTTCCTCACGGTAAGTTAATTCCACGATGGATAATCTCAAATTGACGTGTCTTTTAATTCTGGTCTATATCTTATTCTACCCTATCTCATGATTTACGATGTCGTATGATTAAATTCTGGCAAAGGGGCGTGACTTAGTTTGCAACAAGTATTGCAGGATGGAAAAGGCAAAAATTACAAGTATTGCAGGATAGAAAAGGCAAAAATTACAAGTATTGCAGGATAGAAAAGGCAAAAATTACAAGTATCACAGAAGCCATAGCTAAATGGTACTATATTGATAATCAAATTGTTTTCCCTACTCACTAAGAAATAACCTTGTCCTTAGATAGATGTATTTTCGAATTTTATTTTGTTTACATCAACTGTTCTATTCTAAATAATTATGTACATATCTGTATTGATTTAATTTTGGCAAATACGCTTACAAAATAAGCAAAATATCGCAAGAGAACTAACACTCAATTCCCTTCAGACAATGAAAGGGGTGAAAAAAATACTCTCCTTAGGAACGCGGTGCGAATCACTTTTTCTCGTGTATCGGCTATTAGCGATCTGTAGCGGTTCCGTAAGTAGATTAACACTAATGACGGACAGCCCGCGCTAATGTTGCTCCAACCTCTAATGCTGGAGCGTAAGGCGGTTTGCACACATGCTTATTATATTTTTTTATCAAATTGAACTAACAAACCATGCAGTCCATCTGATAGTAAGAGGTTCCGTGCATGGAGATCTGTAAGCAATTTCATATATGTAGAACAGGGTTTCTATCTGTAGGATCACATTTGCGTTGCTACTCCCGAGGACTATGATGTTCGTCTCATATGCAAGTGAGCCGGCTACCACCGGATAATGCTATTATACTATATTGCTACTACTACTGCGCGTTCCCTATGTGTTCCCTTTCGTTTCTTCCATGTTACGCGTTCCATGTACGCTTGCGGATATACAATGTTTACTGTAGTTTTTGCCTACAAATCGAAAAGTCTAAACTCTGAAGTCTGAAACTCTAGACTGAAATAGATTTGCATGACCCGTATATAGTACTGAAGTGCATCTCTCTCATGTTTTTTGCACATGATGTGTTCGTGTATATGCACTAGAAATAGTTTCTTGATTTTTATAATAAAAAAATATAATAGTTTTATTCCCTCAAGTGGATAAATAGGGGAGAAAGCATGTACCGCTGTACCTAATCCCTATCTTATATTCCTATAAACAATAAATATATAAAATTTAATTTGATTCTAAAATAAGCGATAGCTCCGCAAAACGATTGGGTTTATACAAAGTAGGTTTGTCTGTTCAACCCCTAATGTTCGCCCAACACTTATAAAGATAGATGACCGCTCCCATTTTGGCGTTGCGTTACGTGGGAGGGCTAAAAGGGTTTTTAGTTGGGAAATAATTAATTGGGGTGTAGTCCGCCCCGAAAATTAGCGCGATACATTTTTTGACCACAACCAATTAGGTGCATTAGTTGCGTAAATTTGGGTACAATATGATACGGCCTTACAAATGACATGGGTTAAGTAAGATCGTTTGCTTTATACGAAACTACCGGACGCAAATGTTTTATATATTAAACATTAAAAGTGAGGAATTTAAGCGGAACATTTTAGTAATTCTTATAAATAAAATTATTATCCTACTCGATTTCACTCATTAATTATTAAACTTGAATACTCTTACCAACTAATAAATATTCTTTACGTTTGAAAGTAGTAGAATGCGACAAAAGTAAGGTGCTCAGATGCTATGAAATACATATTCTGCTAAACTTGAAAAATGGGATAACTAACCGGATATCTGATAGTATACTTACTTCGTAAGAACTGAATTAATTAATAAGTTATAGTATAATTTTGTACTAATTTATAGATATTTCATATGGTATATGAAACTAAGATGAGCTACTAAAAATTACATAATTTTAAAAGCGCATCCCGTATTCGAACTATTTCCTCTACTCGCATTGGACCACTTAAAGGTCTAGTAAGAAAAAGATATATTTTTATTCAAAATTACTGAAATTGGATAACGTATCCCTCTTAGTATCAAAACTGTATTGCATTTGCGGTTGCCATAAAAATATCAGTAGCAAAACCCTCGCAACAATAAACGATATAACGCGGATATACCGTAATAAAATTTCCTCCACACACAGATAGTTCATACGAAGCGCTTATAAACTCCCCTAAACTTATTTACCTATTTGCATAACGTCAATCCGGCGAGCGAAATAATGGCTTTGGCGTTGTAAAAAGAATTTCTTATAAGCGTGGAAATTCCATCAAGTGGCGGAATGGAGTCGGTGAGGTGCCTCGGAGCTTCGAAAGGGTTCGTGGGTAATAGAGTAATTTATCCAGTTCCGATAACGGGTAATAATCCTTGGAGCTCATATGAAGAGTAAGCGTTCAACCGACTCTCAGATATTGGAGCTGTGCAGCGCTAGATAACACCAAGTATGCGGATGCATGCACTCGCCTGAAGTTTGGTAACCAGTGACGCTATTAATTCAATTACTGCGTCATAAAGCTAAAGTTTGCTTCAGGGATATGATACGTTTTTAGTGTAGTAATCATTATTAAAAAAATGGATTATGGAGAAATGGATATAGGACCATTATTGTGTAAGAAATACTTTGGTATAAATATGATAGTAAAAGGAAGATAAACCCATTGTGTTTCGTTCCGGATATTCATTTAAGGTCGTATTCCGATTCGTTAGAAGTACCTAATGAAAAAAATATTGTAACAGTCATTTTAAGCGTTTGAGGCCTAACAAGTAAAAAAAGGAAAAATCGCGTTATAATAAAAACAATTTTTAAAAGTATCGGCAAATGTACAAAAATTTTCAGAAAATTCATTTAAACGAACACAAAAAAATCCATTCGTTAAAAACATCGGAGAACAAGTCCGTTTAACGAGCTGATGATGTTGAACGTTTTGGTAGGTTCGATCAAAACATTCGTAACGACCGCCGTGTTCGAATGACCGATATAATTCGAATCGAACAAGCGCGTCAATTTATTCGCGGCGGGCATCGAGTCGTTATTTTAAAATTGGAACAAACCGTCTATTTATCGGGCTCATAATAGAGATTTGTGGCTACGGTTTGGAAATTAGTGGTCACGAGCCGTTCAGAAGCGAACCCGCCACTTATACGATTAGTACGTTTCACGTGATTTGGGGCCAAATGAACCAATAACAACGACTATTGTTTAGACCAAACGAAGTAACAAATAGACTCGTTAAGAGGTAATCATAATGATAAGGACTGCACGCTGATTGCCTCGTAAAAACGCTTGATTTAATTGGACACATTATAACCGAAAGCGTAATATTTCACAGATTTAATCGAGAAAGTTATTTTGCATTTTAAGTTTATTTGGTTTTTGTGTTTGATTTGTGTGGGTTTTACTGACATAAATTGTTGCATAAGTCCCTTCCAAAGAATACTTTCTTGTCAGGTGACAGTTTAAAAGATACTTTGTCTGTGGGTTACTGGGCTCTTGAAAAGGGCACAAAAGAGCTTTCAAACACATTGGCGTTCTACGTTGCCGTAGGCGACGGTAGTGCCACTTAGTATAGCAAGTTATTCAACATTGTTAATATACTGAATGTCAATGTATATTATTATATTGTTATTTTCATACGTTAACAATATATGTATGAAAAATTTTACTTTGATTAAGTTAGGATATCTGCCTATTATACTGGTATTAATATGACTAAATTAGGATACATATAATTAACAGAAATTGACGTGTTAATTATTACAAACACATGTAGATTTTACATCATTTGCCTTTATACTTGTATATAACAATAGTATATACGTTAAATATTAAATAGCATTACTCCTTTTATTCCCGTGAATGTCGTAGGTCTGCTACGACATTCACGGGAAAAAAAGGACACTATGGAGCAAAAAATTCACAAGATGGTTGCAACAATGATTTTCTGGGTAACATAATTTACTCCGGTCAGCAACACGCATGCCACGTTGACTTTTAGCAAACATTGGATTGGATTTTGCCGGTTCAGATTGTTGGTTATAAAAGCTAACATCATATATGCTCTGGTATATAATAGAAATGCTTTTAGAGAAACAGTTCAAATCAGGTAAGGAAACCAACGTTATTGCACTGAAAGTATTGCTATATCTCGTTATCAGAGAATACTATTGCGTTAATGTCGTAGACCATCATACGCTTTGAATACGAAACAGCTCAAGAACATTTCAATCTCAGACTTAGGATTTTGCGAGCTAAGATCCAGTTCAGCTCGTCACTAGTATGGCTATAGTATCACTGACGATAATTCACAAGGCCATTAATATGGAGCGTTGTTGTATAGAAAATATAACGTTAATATAATGTTTTGTAGTGTAATATAATGTTGTACAACATATAATATACCTGAGGACTAAAATGGTGGCCTCATCTTCAGAGCAGCCGGCAGCCACACCTTTCCAACGAAACGCATGAACTGCCATACGTTAGAAATAGGTGTAATGGTTTACCATCAGGTATTATGTTGAACGGTGCTGATTCTACAACCTCGTGAACTTTCGCATCTGGATCCGATCGAGGTTCGTATTTTAATGATAATAAATTCAGATAAATGTTGAATTTTAATTTTGTTTATTTGCCATTCGCTGAGATCGCTTAAAAATTTCAGCCTTCTCATGTATAAGGAACGCAATTGAAACGTTCCGGTAGTGCTCAAGCGAACGTGATAGAACGCCTTATCGAAGGAAGACATACTGAAGCTTGTATACTGGAGCTAGAATTGTAAAAGAAATTTAATTAAGTTAACGACACTTTTATTTAACTTAATAATGTAGTTAACACGAAAATAACGGAATTGTTGAAAATGTTTATTCGGAAGATAGTTATTTTTATTGTTAAACTTATTGCTACAGATAAGCAACCATTTTAATAAACCATCGTTGGGCACGAATATCTCTCCACAAGTGGGATAGACTTAGAGCGTTTTCCGCTCGCTGTTTAACGCTGTTCACTTTCGGATTGATGTAGGATGCATTCGCGTAGCTATAATTTTGTTAAGTTCAACAGTGGTGTTCGGTGAAAGAAAGCAAAGGTCGGCAGGTTTCTGAAGATTTCACCCTTTTTCAAAGCGGGAAGGGGGAGTCTGGAATAAATAGACTCCAAAATTTGTCGACAAAAAATAAAAAAAGTTCTATCTGACCAACTATTTGTATACTATGTTAAGTACTCCTTCTTAACGCCACGCTCCGGAGCACTTACATCTCACCTTAAATTTCTATATAGGTGGGATATAAAGTATGGTAGCTTTTTGCTAATGTTGCTTCACATTTGTTTAAAACAAGGAAAGAGATTAATTCAATAAAACCCCAAGAAAACTCACATCAGAAGCTATGACGTCGTTTAGTCGTTAAAGCGTTAATCACAGAAGTGTTTCGAGGCAGTCGGGCAACTCGTCTAGATAACGGTTATTGCTTCGTGAATATCTTATATCAAGAATCGTTACAGGGAGTAAACCGTAATATTTATGTAAATTAATGACGAAACATCTTTTTGCTTTTATTGCATATTACGTGTAAATTGGAATCTTTAAGAGTGTGTAAGATAATGAACATTAGAAAAAAGTGTTTTTTAAAAAGTTTACTAAAAACTTTAGTAGCGATTCCTTCCTTAATAAAGGTACAGAAAATACAAAACTATTAAACGACATTTTAGCGCGTACCTCATAGCTTGTATAGATTTTAAATTATCTACGATGTCAAACTTTGGGTGCGGTCAGGAGTTGGACGGGTGACCGCTAATGACCAAAATTTATGCTCGCTATTATGCTTCGAAGGGCACGTTAAAGGGTTGCTCGTTAACTCGTCTTTCTGGACCAATGTGCATTGGAGCATTATAACAATAAAATCTAGGTCTCTACGACAAGAGTAACCAGAAGTGGACCACGCAAGGGTTATGCAAGGCATAGGGTATATTTTTGGTGATTTTGATGATTTGGTAATACATATAATGACGAATAAGGCCAGCTGTTGAAAGGACCGTCATGGATAGATGGTGAAAATAGTTCGGCAGTAATTTCATCAAATGAACAAATTAATCAAAATTTCATATCATATTTTTATTGAAAGATGAAAACAAACGATTATGTTCGGGAGTGTCACGAGGATTATCGGGTTGCGTTATGGCGTTGTCACGGCGCGAATTGTTACGAAATTCTAATTAATCCCCCAAAAATCTGCGATTCAAATCCCTAACATGGGCGGGGACGTTATGGGTTTGCGGTTATGGGTGGATGTTTGCGAATTGCCCGATATTATCTTAATAGGATGGCGAGCGAGATTTACTGCACCCCCTGGGTATCAGGGATGAAACGTCCCGCTTTTCAAATTATACGTAACGTATTTCCCGATTCTCGCTTCGGAAAAATAATTACACGGCTTAAGTTAAGTTAAGTACTTACGGCTTTAATAAAAAAATAAAATAAAATAAAAAAACTAAAATAGCTAAAATAAAAAAAAACATTTAGCTTGCAGCAACTATTGAATAGATAAATAAAAGAGGACTATTGAATAGATAAATAAAAAGACTTAGATTATTTATCTAAGTCTTTTTCGTGTGTAAATTCATAACCGAAATCCACATCATAAGAAAAACAGTAAGTATACTTATTCCTTTTAAAAGTACCTGCAGTACACAGTATACAGTACTACAAACATATTTACCGAACCCATTTCTGCTATTTAACAGACCGGTATTGTGACCGCCCTGAAGGGGCATCATTACAGTTAAAATATGAGCATCAGTTATTAAGTAACTAAGCTTAGTCTACTTAAACCGACTATTTTTGTGTGACACGGTATGACAGTTAGATTTACGACAGGCGCAACTAAAGGCCCCTCGACACGCACTTGTCGCCGGACTGGCCTCGTTCGTAATTGGCACACTACCTCGGATTCTCGTATGCAAATGATAATTGGAATAGCTAATGCGTTGCTTTGTCGGTCCTGTTAAAGGCTACGCCGATGGTAACATTTGTAAGCTGTTTGTTGCATTGTTTTTCGGATAGTTTATTAAATTTCTCTTTGTTTTTGGATTTCTCCCTTCAGACGAAACAAAGCATACCCTAACACACTGCTGCAATGCGGGTTAGTTCCTACCATTCAGGACTAAGTTTAAACGTTTCGGATAAGTATGCTTCCTTGCCACACCCTCCAAACTAAAAAACTGTGCTTAACACTGATACTACTATCAAACTAGAATGTGTCCTACCATCATTGTAGTACTTTTGCTTCTTTAAAACGAAACTCAAAGAATAACATTCCTGTTAGTACACACGGTTTGGACTGGGACAGTTAGATTAATGACAGTTGAAACTAAAGGACCTTCGACACGCACTTGTCGCCGTGGGATTGACCCCGTTGGAAGTTGGCACACTACCGCGGATATGTAAATTGTAATTGGAATGCCTAATGAGTTGTTCGATTCTGTTATTGTAAGAGTTCATGTTGACTTAAGCGTTGGTTTGTTAATAGTTCAATTACAGGTAGGGTTTAATTAAACCTTATTTGATTATGCGTAATAATAATAGCATAAACGTTGCTTGCCATTTAATAGCCGTAGTTATCTAAGAAAATAATTGCTCTCTACACTCACTACACGAATATATTCTACTGTGTGCCATTGACACTTACAAAGATGAATACAACATCCAGACCCAGAAAAGAAATCTAAATTAATCATATAGATATCTATCTTGCCTGGAATCGAACCCGAAACCTGTATTAATATTAATCTGATTTCAGATATTTTTTGAGTCTTTAACAAGTACCTAGCTACTCAAATTTGATAAGTTTCTAAGGACTTTTATGTTTAATATAATTACACAATTAATATAAATATTCTGAGACTTATTGTACTGTAGTAACTATATATTTAGTCAACTATCAATTTGACACAGCATTTAAGATGTTAAACGATCTCAATCAATTACGATGTTCGCTAACAAGTTTCATTGGGAGCTAATTTTCGCGTGCTAAAAGCGGAGTCTAATTCAATCGTCCTTTGCAGTGAACGCTGTGGCTGATCAGGGCAGATTAATCACGATCCACTCTTTTACTGTGCAATGACTGCATTTGGGAGCTTTGCAGGAAGCCAAAGAGCTCTATTTGTTGAGCGATCCGGTTCTTGACAATCTATTTAGGTGAATGTCCTAGAATTTTGTGTTGATACGTTTGTATTGGAATTACCTCTGCGCCTCTGTTAGAGCATGTTTCGATTTCGCTGTTGAACTTACCTGTAATAAAGAAAAAATATAATTAAAGATTATTATTAAGAAAATGAAAAACATATGTCAATAAATTTTATGACAATTACCATCTTAATTATTACTTATTGGATCCTAAATAGATAACTGATTTAGAGTAATATTAAAGTTAAGGATATCTAATGTACTAGAACTTATATAATATACTACATACATACATTATAAATACTAATTACATACGATATACTAAAATAAATATTTTAAATATTATCTTGAAATGTATTTCAAAATAAATTTTACCTACTTTTGGTTTCGAGCGTATGAAACCCTTATTTAATAATTATTATACTTATATTCG
>MOOZ01000144.1:1795389-1808335 GCA_002930495.1 Cecropterus lyciades | reverse complement strand
GGCAAGAATCACCTTTTTAAATCCATTTTGAGTCGTTGTTTTTATTTTTAATGTTTTATTAATTTTGTTGTACAGGCGAGGGGCAACCACTTCATAGTGTCTCCGGGCAAGTTGACTACGGGCAATCGGAACTGGACAATTGGCTACACGCTTATTTGTTTCAGGCAAAAACGGCACTATCTTGGCATGATATCGTTTCAGGACTTGATAAATATACATTTTCCGTACTGACATGACATTTTACTTTTTGTATACTTCAACGGTTGGATATCTATAAGGTAGGTATTTATTAATAACACATGCCCATGAACATCGGTTACCAATCACTATCCGCTAAAAGTGCAAGCAAGTATAATTAGTGGATGATTAGCACATTCAAAACAAAATCTATAACCTAAACTTATCTTACCTACGCATTACAATAAGGAACAGTCTGTCCCATTGATTTACCTTAATGACATATGGAGCACACATACAAACCACGTCACCACAAGCCCTAATTTAATGTAAATAAGTCATGTATCGTTCCGGCTACTTACCATGTATAACCTAACCTGTATAAATCGAAAGTATTAAAGGAACAGCCTGTCCCATTGACCTACCTTAAAGACATATGGAGCCAACACCGTGTGTGTAAAACCACGTCACCCTACGCGTAAATTAAACGTAAATAAGTCATGTATCGTCCCGGCTACTTACCATGTATAGTTATTATTGCCCATGTAATAAACAAGATGGTTAAAAATATATATATACAAACTAATACAAGGGAAAAAGACAAACCCACTGAGTTACTTGCCGGATCTTCTTAGTTGAAGTCGTGTTCCGATCCGGTGGTAGTGTAAGAAAAAATGTTGTAATTGACAATTTGTAAGTGCCACCGTAGACCTATGCAAAATAAAGATATTTCATTTCATAACTTAACCTAAGCTAACCACAACACGAAAGTACTGAAGGCCTGTCCCATTGACTTACCTAACCGATGTTTGGAGCCAACACACACCAACCACCACACGCGTGAATTAAACGTAAATAAGTCATACATCGTTTCGTGCTACCCTCTCGTATCTCGCAATTGCAATTAGCGGTTCGCGTGCCCGATCGGATTTAACCCGTGGATTTAACGGTTACACCACGCCCCGTGACGAGGCATTTTAATAACGACGTGGAGTGTAAACGAAATAATGCACGTTTGTATTATGGAGTGGCTTTTGCTCGCAACTTCGTCTGTGATACGTAACATCTGGCTATAGTGAATACAGCCAATCAATATATGTAAAATAGGGTAAAAATATTCTACCTACTATATTTTTAGGAATTATTATAGTTCTTCAATTGGAGATTCGTGAAATTGTGATTGTTAATTTTTTTGGTTTTCAATATGTTTTCGTTTACGTTCATTCTTACTTAACTTTTTCACATAGATGATCGGATTGGGATGAGCTTAGATACAGAAATACGTCATGTATTTTTGTGTCTAA
Source organism: Cecropterus lyciades (assembly GCA_002930495.1). Classification (NCBI taxonomy): domain Eukaryota; kingdom Metazoa; phylum Arthropoda; class Insecta; order Lepidoptera; family Hesperiidae; genus Cecropterus; species Cecropterus lyciades. The sequence continues at coordinate 1,806,854 of MOOZ01000144.1, read as the reverse complement.
TTTCATCCATACTACGAAGCATACGGAGCCGCGGTAATATCTAGTATTCATTAAGTTACAGTTCTTGGCTTTAAGCATGGGATTACAATCTACTCAACTTTTTAACTGATCTTTCATTACTTTCATGGTACGTTCTCATTTTCCAAACGTCCTTAAACGTTGTTTCTTAATAATAGTAAGAAAACGAAAACTATTTTTTACAAGCCTTTCATATTCCAAAAACTTTTCTGTCTCGGACAGTATCATTAAATAATACTCCTACGTGTTCTAAGAGTAAGAGTTGAAACAAAATGCTGGCTGTACAAACACCACTTATTTCTTATTAACTCCATGTTATCTCAAGGCGGAATATAAAATGCAGAAGTACTACTTTCAGAATGCTCTGTGTTTCTGATATAATGGGTTTACTAAGAAATGTTTAATATCACGGAGCGTAAAAATAACGTACTTCCCTTGTAAGCTAAACTATGAATACAATACTTTGTAAAATAGTAAGCCGTATCTCCTTGGAGTGAACCTTTATTTTAAGAATGAAAAGACCAGGTGGATTACGATTTTATAAGAAAAACGTATGTGCTATTAGATTTTTCATGCGACTCCGTGTTATTGTAGGTTATAAACTATCTGTGTGCCCAGTTTCATCTAAATTAAGTAAAGAATTTTTGCGTGAACGAGTAACAAGCATGCATCTATCCTCACAAAATTTCACCTCTTATTAGAGTCACTAAAGAGTCGGTAGAAAGCCTAACAGTTGTGAACAACTAAAAAACATCGGTTAGACTCTAAATAATTTTCTCCTATGCTAAGCGGATGCGGATCCCTCGATCCGTAATAACCAGACTCAAAAACTTGTCCACAAAAAAAGTCCAAGTACTGTTTACTACTAAGTGTTTAAACATTTTTTCTTGCCTATGCTAAGAGCGAAGGAATTTCGTTCTTCCTAAACCCTCTTTGTATATACCAAAAAAAAAAAAACAGTACAGTTCTACAATACACACAAGAGTTAAACATGATAAACAACGACTATGTGGTACGAGAAGGCAGACTACAATAGTCTATGATACAATAATAAAATACAATTAGCTGGAACATATTAAAACACACGCGAAAACAGTACGTAGCGAAATAAACGGCTTACCGAGTTTGGACGCGTGGCGTTGCTTATAACTCGATTTGCTTTGTGAAATTTCCACAAACAGACACAGTAATGGGACAAGAGTTTAAAATACAAATTGAATTACTGCATGCGGACAGAATAACTGCGGATGAACGCGGGATTTCAAATTTCATGAGGTGGACTAGTTTGTATATCGTGTCCTAGGTATAGTTTGCGAGTTTACGTTGAATTCATTTAATAGTTACCGGCTTTCCCGACTGCGTCAGAAAGAGGGCGAAAGGGGTGTTTGTATGTAAACAGTATACAAACTTTCGCCTTTGTAACATTAGTAAGTTAATACTGTTACTATTTTAAAATCTCATAAAAAAAAAAAATTAAATATATTATACAGAAAACCCGACTTGTAATTTCAGTTTTAGAAGTTGGGTTTTAGGTTCTTATAATCATTTCTTGTTACTAACTAAATTTAATTACAAGCTTTTATATTTTTTTCCATATATTATATATAAAAATATAAATTTTATATATTTTTATATGATAGATTTTATATAAGTAGATATTTAACTTCATGATTCCTTAAAAAAATATTGAAGTAATGAAAGAAATTTTGGAAACTCTTGGTGATAGTCGCTGCTGCCTATCTGCTAGTTCTGTCCCTTTGTCGTTTCCTATGAAATCCATGGAAAGAAAGGTTGTGGTGCTATTTAACACCGATACACCATAAGACTCATTTGTACTGTACGTAACTCATAAATATTAGAGGTCTACAATTCAAACTCCACACTTTGTCCATACCAAAATTTCAAGCGCTTTGCGATAGCGTTTCAAAAAATAAAATTGCAAAAGTTCTATTTGACATGTGTTCTGCCGAGCCATGTTTGAAGCGCGGCCGTGACGAATGTACGATACGAACGTTACAACCCGTCTTTGTCGACAAATATCGTTAGTGCTTGCTTTTAATTCCTTTTATGAGCTTAGTGTTGACAACGCTCGATTTCCGTGCTTTGAAATATTACGGCTTTAGACCACGGTAAAAAATTAAAACCTTAAAGCTCGATGAATACATATTAATAGTTTATTACGTTATTTAAATTAGTAATATGCTTAAAAACATTAATACAAAAAACCCGACTGCTTAAAACGAATTTTTGTTTATACTGATAAATGTTTAATTTAACGCTTATCTGGGGGCATGGTAGTGGCCCCGCCAAGTCGAGCGCGAAGCAAACACTGCCGTACCATCCTTTACTTTAACCACTTCGCCGCATTTTCGGGCCCTATTTGAGAACCTCTGGATAAGACCAGAATGCAGAAATTTTCGTCATCCAGTAAGCTATAATCACATACTTAAAATCCAAAATTTCAAGTCTGTAGGTTATTTAGTTCCGAAGTTAAGCGAAAGCAAAGTTTCGCATTTATGACACTCACTCTCTCACTCAGTCATGATCATCAAAATAGAACTAGTACTTCCCATAAACTCAGAGAGCTGAAATTTGGTACAAAGTTAGGGTTTAATAGCCACATAAAGGGAAAACTATAAAAAGTGTTAAAGTGGCATAAACGTATATCTGACTATCTGATTAAATATTAAAAAGCCTTACATATTCACGTATTCAATATAAAACGACATTAATATAGTAGTGATGGATGTTGAGAATTTTCCAGTTCTCGTCCTAATGGCTTCAATGAATAATGCAATAACTGCATTAACAAGTCGATCTGTTTTCCTCGACGGTATAAATGGCTAAGCACGAGACATAACTCGAATGAGCAGTACTACGTCAATGCCGTGTCGTGAAATTATCCGAACCGCCCGTCGCACGTAAAAGCAAAAGTTAAAGTGAGCCATAAATCTCTTTATCTAACGTTCAGATATTTGCAATTCCCACAAATGACCTGTGTAAAGCGATCTACGAGAGGTGCAATAACTCGATTTGTGAATAAATGGTTCGGAAGTTGATCTACAGTGCCGTTCCGCGAACTCGCGTTAGAACTGCAAAATTTTACCTTGCAGTTCCATTGCGGCGTTAGTTTCGCCACAAAGTTGTTTAACTGTAACTAAATTGCGATGTAAGGTCTCCGGAACATTTTTGCGATCGCAGACTAAACCCACTTCAATTGCTCGGTAGAAAGCATTTTTGTTTCGAGTGCGACCCTTGCGCGATTGTCGCTCCGATTCAACTTTTGAACATTGTGGCAAAAATGAAAAATGGCGGCATCGCTGTCACAACGGTTATTGATGGGCAAGATCAAAATTTGCTTTTATCGTCGCTGGATTAGCTTATAAAGATCGTAAGGACAGATTTATCTCGTTACCAGGTGATTTATGTTGTAGATATTCTTTAAGATTGGAGTGGATGTATTCGGCTCCAAAAATTGTTAGTTACCAATTTATGGAAACGAAATCTATCACATAAGATCATTATAGCAGCAACACATTTATAATGTTAATGAGGGAAGTTTCGTAAATGACTATAAGTAAGAATATTCACTTAACACCAGATGGATTGAATGCCCATGGCTATTATTACGGGAGAAATCGAAATCAGAAAAATAAGCTAGAAGATCCTATTAAGCCCACAACGCAATCGTCCTCTTACCCAGCGGGGCGGTTGACCGTATTTCTACTTGACTGGTTAATCATATGAAGCTGCAATCTATTGCCAATTAGCTCGGCTGCCTCGTCCCAACGGAGAGCAAGTGAATTTAGCTTGCTGGTACTAATATATCCAGGGTAAACTTTATTAGAACAAGTCTTAAGGGCCAATAAATCTTCCTGCATCTAGGGCACTCGACCTAGTTGCCGATCTTGAAGCCAAACTGTATCGCTTTCTAATCACAATTAATCTACATAAATCTCGAAGACAATACAAAACTTCTCTAGGACGTAGCCCTTAAGGTTGATCTCATGATCTTGAACTTTATAGAAGTCTGATACGACGAATTATAATTACAATTAAATAATGAAATTCCAACAAAGTTTGGTTACTTTGTTAAATGAAAAAAGAATTTGGAGAAGAGAAGAAATATTATTTGCAGAAAACGATCTAATCATTTGAACGGTTTATGAATGAGCAATGAAAACAATCTTAACGATGAAGCATCAAATATTCTTTTTGGCACAAGTTGTTCATTATTTTTCTTTGAACATAGTCCGATTACTTGTATCTGCGTAGGGCGAAACAAATAATTGGCTTACAGCAGCTTCAGAAAATGTTTTATGACAAGTTTATTTCTTTTGCAATTACTGTTCCGAAGCAAAGTACAACTTACGCATGACTCGTTGATTATATTGATTAAATAGCTAATAGTTTTCTGTAATTTTTCTCCATTCCAGACTAACTTAGCCAATATATAACATAGCTAATATATAACAATAGTAATCTTCGCACGTTTTTTTAGGTGAGCAAAAAATGGAAGTAGAAAATAAACCCAAAGTAAGAGAATAGGATTAACTCGGAACAGTAAAAACAATCTTTTACGTTCCAACTTGAGCAGAGAATCTAAGCACGTTTTAATTCGCAAGTTTTCTGGCTTGATGACTGCACCCCTGATGCAGGAGCGGAAGGGGGTGGGGTGAGATCGTGACGAGAATCGCGATCGGGACAATAAAAACCGAAGGTGGGGCGGTTCTTTCAGGAAATTAGCTGTCACATTAGTTACCTATTAACGCTTCGTTCATGTTGAGCGCTGATCAACCGGCGGCATCGAATTTTTCGCCGCGTACGTGATACGAAACGTGACTGCCACTAATGAGGTGTATGGAGGACTGGAATAAGGTGATTGCTGCGTTGTGAGACGTGGTTAGCGGCCGTTCTGATGAATAAGGGGATTTAGTGATTGTTGTTTCAACACTGGGGATATGATCGGACTGTCTTAACTCAATTAATTATGAGCGTAGGCGTATTTTAGTGGACTACTGTTCAAATACACATGTACAGATTATTGTATATTGTTATGAAGATCCGGAAGAGATGTATGTTCTAGTCCAGTACCAATTGAAGCATTCCAGTTCATTACTGAATAACAATGCATATAAACCATAGATCACCATAGTGGTTGCATAGTAGTTGGCTGTGTAGATGCTTCCGAGGTCAGATCAAAGTAAATGTTGAATAAATATATATCTTTTCTATGTGTTTGCTTCTAAAAGTTTGCAGGCTTGCGATTGTGCGTCTCCATGATACCATGAACATAGTGCGGAAATGGTGTGAAATCGTATTTTTTTTATCAGATTAAAGTTTCAAACGAGCACGCAATACACCTGATGGTAAATGTTTAAAGACACCCATGGACATCTATGAGCAACTTCGTTTAAAACAGGTTCCTATCTGAAATCGAATCACAGATGTGTTGCAATTTTCAAGAATTGAGATGGTCGCCTCACATAAGTGAGCCGGCAACCACACCTTCCACCGAAACGCAGGAAGTGGTTCCGCTAGAAATAGGTGCGGCGGTACCTCCCCAGTCGAACACTGTTTCTACCACGTGGAGAATATAAACTGTTTACTAATGCTGATTATCCTGAGAATTAAGTTGGATTTAAATTATAAATGGACCTTTATTGTAAAGTCGATTATGCTGCGTACGTACTTATTAAAGCAACAGTCTGCTCAGAATAAAACTGTATTTTTAATAATCCCCTTTCTCATTCTCATTACGCTTCCATTTATAACTTCCTTCCATTATTTTTGTTGTTTTTGTTTACACTTTAAGGTGTAGCGGGATTTTATTTTATAGTTTTAGGTAATTTAATTTCGTTTTACGTTATTTCGTAAGGCCTATCATTCCGTCAATTTTACCTGCGTAAGAAGGATGGTAATTATTCTAAGCATAGGTATGTATGTACGTTCATTTCTTTGGCACGCGTTACTGCACAAGCGACTTGACGGATTGTGATATATGACATATCATTAGAATCGTTTCAAGTTTCAGAACGACATAGGTAAAATATCAAAAAAATGGCGCCTCTAAATATTATCATGAGAATATGGGTATCAAATGAAAGGCAGTAAATAGACCATTCCAAAAATATCCGAATAGTCATAAAATGCTTTAAATTAAATATATCATTAGGGTACAATGATGTTTGCGAATACATAAAGAATAGTATAAAGTTAATTTACCTTTGTTGTCACGAGTACGTAACGTCGATGAAATTGTTTGATGTTCTTTTAATTAAAACATTTATATGTATCAGAAAAGTTATCGCTACACCAAAATGGCGACACAGCGTCTCTAGTCCTCAAGCTGAACTCTTTTGAACGTCCTACGTGAGCCTTCATACCAATTTGACAGGCAGAATTTTTTGGGATTGATTCTTAGGTAATCGGACTATCAAATATTTTTTTTTAAGTCTTGCTGTTTGTTTATCTGTACAGGGAACTCTAGTGAGTGGCTTAAGGTATAAAAAGTATTGTTTTTTTTTACTAAAATTTGCTATTAAATTATAGAATGTCATCAAATTATCACCGTATGGAATGTATACAAATAGGTGTTTAATTTTGGAAAAAGAAATTCTCTAATTTTGTTAATCTTACCAATATTATAAATGCGAAAGATTGTGACGATGTACTCGTATGAAAGAAAGAAGAAAGAAAGAAAATATTTTATTTCCTTAAAACTATGACACACACAAAGAAAAAAAAAAACAGACAAAAATACATATACGTATGTGTTTTTGTAACTATTTAACGCAGAAAGAACTAGTTGGATTTTGCTGAAATTTGGCACACATATAGTTTATGACCTATATTAACACATAAGATATTAATTGCTGTGATGTGGCGGAGCCGCGGGAGGAACGTAGTCTAATATACAGTACTAATCTCCGTGAACATTAATATAATTCGTTATAGGAATTATATTCACATTTGAAACTTCGTCTTCATAATCGAAAGCCGCTGAACACTTCAGTCGCAGTTTTCCTCCGCTTCAGGCTCCCCAGGGCACGAATGTTACTCGCTACATACTTATGATTGTCTGACCGTCGCTGTTAACGTAAGTAACGTATGGCTCTCGCTGGACGTCGTTAGTGGTTTTGTTGGAATAATTTCTGTTTAATTTTCTAGTACCTATCTACTTGAAACATCTGGACAAAGCTACACGGAACATTAAAAGTTTGTGGTTTTAAGTGAGTTTACGCATTATACAATTATCCTAGTTCTATAATGTGCTCATAAAACCTAGAAGTGTTAGTTAAATTTTATTTATTAACGCCTTATTGTCTTCAAGGTCTGGTTTTGCAAGTGGACCTAGTGCCAGGTGGCATTTGCTTTAGTCATTCGGGATATATTTTTGGAGAATGGAGCAGGTGGCTAAAATATTATAGGTAAAAGGTACTAAATGTATATAAAAAATTACACGTATAAAACTATAAATACATATACTGTTGCACATAAAGTTGTCATATTAAGGAATAAAGAACTCGGCAGTGAGGAGACGGAAAATGAACTAAAATCTTTCACGATGATTATTCAATGTTAGACTTTACGGTAGTATAATACTCAGACATTATACATATCAAAACTATATATAATCCCGTGTAAAAGATAGAATGGACAACGTCTGCTGGGTTCTGCTACGAGCAATGAAGAATCACATAATAATATAGCATTATATCTTAAGTCAACAATCCTCGCATTCAATAGCTCTAGAAAAAGAGAATTGCAAAAGCAGTTCTTGCTGTAACTCCGGGCAAATTAAGTTTACGCGAGCTAATTATGAGTAATGAGTTGTTCTACTCCAATATTCCGTCTGCCCTGACGGTTGTTAATTTTCGCTTTTTTCTTTTATTTTCCTACGCTTCCCTTATTTGCGATTTCGCTCCGAACGTAACTCTAGCTTCAATTAGTTTTCTCGTAGTTAAGCGTAATGGTACGGGTGGAACAGATTTCGTTTGAAATAAGCTGCTTTGTTTATTTTAGTTTTGCGCTGACATAAGTAGACGAACTTTGTATTTGAGGTAATCTTGTAATCTTTTCAATTTCATAATTAGAATTTTAGCATTGTAGATTTGATTGGTTTTCCTAATATAAGGATACAATTTAATGTGGTTATTGCTTTAAATTTCTATATTAACTAGTTTACATAAATTTATTGCATATAAGAATACATTTGGTTATACATACTTATAAGTAGTTAATAGTTAGTTAATTTCTTCATAATATTCTCATTAATACTCAGTTTAAATATGTTATTTTAATAGTCAGAATAAATTCATTTACCTATTTACATGGTCTAGCAAGAAATAAACAAATATAAAATATATTTTCTATAAATATCAATATATCTAAATAGCTTGTAATTTTGAAATTCGTGAAAATATCAAAATGTATCCGAAAAAGTGGCGGCCATTTAACGGACAGTATTTCTTTGAAAGCTACCTAAAGTGGCGGCCATTTGCAAAGTTCGTTACCGAGGACACCCACATAGAGGCGCAATTAGAACGAAGTGCGGTAAAAAGAGTTGCAAGTGATTCGAAACTGACTCTGTTACGAGCGGGTTAGGGCAATGCCGCACTGCGTGGGGAATGAACGTTAGTGACAAGTATCAATGTGTCATAATAAATATATTTAAAGATTTTTCCTATAAAAAGTAAAAAGATTATATTAGTGACGGAATTGTAAAAATCACGTAAGTAACCTTATTTTTTATTAAATCAAAGCACCAAAAAAGAAGTAACCTGATAGTAAGCTATCACTGCTACCCATGGGCATTTATAATTGTTCATTTCTAGTCCGCTTTAGAAACAAATGGCCAGTATCGCATTCAAATCACAATTAATCCGGTTGTGGCTGCTTCCAAATTCTTAAAAAGTTTTTAGTACATAAATAAGCTAGATAAAAAAGTTAAATTCTTACGTCCTTAATTTTCCGTCCGAATTAATAAGCAGTAATAATATTTTCTCTTTTTGTGTTATTATTTATACCGGCGGGGTACCGCTAAGTTCAGAGACTAGATCCCACCTAGCTAAATCGTCACGTTCACAGGCATAACAATTTAAATATCTAGTAAATGAATAGATAGTCAATCGAATAAAGGGTGTAACTTAGTTAAGCGGTACACCTCCGGCGCGACGTTGTAGCACAATCTAAATGAGCAAATATAATATTTTTATAATTAAAATATAGGTGTAACTCGCTCGAATTTGATGGCTCATCTATAGATATTATTTTTGCCTTTTTAAATGTTTGCTCACATATCTTCACAGCGTTGGGGGTTTTTTAAATTTTAATTTACTTTTATTACCGTACATTTTTATTTAATGGACACATATCTTTATGACAATTCACTGTTGAATAGCACGCTAGTGTGAGAGTATCCTAAACGTACTTTTTACCATTTCCGTCACCATGAACACAGATTCAGAGCGTCATAGCGGTCACGGCTGTATGCGTTGTGTTGGTCACCGTTTATTGGACGTTTGTAAATCATGCTGTTCGTTGTTCTTTGTATGCTGTTGGAATTTTGTCTGTAGGCACGGATTTTTATAGGTTGATAAGTTTTCACACCAAGTTGGTTTATGTACTCATAATCTATTATTAGTACTCATTAATTAGGTTCAATTGAAGTCTTTAATTTTGCTTATTTATGGAACATAAAACACAAAATATCTTTGATTTTGTTCGATTTCAGAATCAAACTGCTGAATCGATAATGACGACATTTTTGTAACAATATAAAGGCGTTAACATTTATCTAGAATATTAAGACACAAGCCGATAAGGACAGAGGAGGACTAAAATTCTTATGACCTATGACCAAAATCTATGACCTTTTACGTGTCAAACCAGCATTGACGGGTGCAGCACGAGTATGTATACACACGTATATATATTTTCAAGAATAGATACAGAGATACATATCAATGCAATTGCCAGACATCTACATTCTAAAGCTATTAATTTAAATCTAGGTATGCGCCTATATACACTATGTACGTATTCAGGCAATAATACATAAATGCATAGAGTAATTAAACTCACGTACCGGTCTGCACGTTAACGTAGCACAGAGTAATTAAGCGGCAGACTACTCGAGAGATAGACGTGCCTATATGCCACGGAGATAAGGGGTTACATACTATGTATGTACTATCTATATGTTGCGAGATTCAGAATGTATGTCGCTATGTGGAATTCTTTCTAAGATGTTGTAGGAGATGAATATTTACTCTTTACTTCCTTTACACGCAAAGACGAATACACAAACACCCAGACCCAGAACAGAAATCCAAACTCATCATTCAGATGTCTGTCTGGCCGGGGCTCGAACCCGCTTGTCAATCCGGTATGGTGACCGCTCCACCACGTGGGTCGTCATATTATTACAAAATACTTATTATTATTAATTACTATCGATTTATAGATATAATATGATGTGATACATATCAAAATTTTGTATTAAGTTTGTTATTTTTTGCGCGTGTACGTACACATTCATACACCCACTGTTTTCATATAGTCACTGTTGGGTTCTCTTGACAGCTGGTGAAGCCTGCACCATTTGCCATATTGATTTGGTGGTGAAAAGTAAAATGTATTCGTAATGAAGATGTTATCTAATCGTTCATAAGGCCTCCAAGTTTATCGTCTACAATCCAATGATACCACGTTACATAGGCTTGTATTCTTCATTGTTTACAAGTGATTTAGCATGAAAATTATAATTACGCTGTTACTGGTGTATGCCCCGTTCTTATTAAACAGAAATATATGAGATGGCGGTATTTCTGAAGTCGACCCGCAAAACATTCTACCATTTAATCAAACCAGACAACCTAACACCATAACATGATAGGTATATTGAATGGCGTCAGAAAATCGTTGAATTCGATTGAATAGGTGAACACACCAATACGAACACTCGTTAATATTACTGGCACTAACTAACTGCGCTAATTAGCGCTGAGACAAGTGCCTCGTACACACGCACTGCGAGTAGCGAGACGCATTCAACTTGCTATTTGAGAACTATATACCTGCAACTATAACTTTACGAGAGTTTTATAAGTGTTTTCAACTAAAAGCCAATAGATCATGTGGGTATCTACCGAATATAAACCTGTATAGCGGTTGCGAGGCTAATAAAATGTATCCTATGTAAGTTCTGGATAATGTAGCTTTTCATGGTAGAGTAATAATTAAAATCGTTTCAGTAGTTATAGAGATTATGAGGTAAAAAATATATATAACCTATACCTATTTTTTTTATAGTATGGAAGTAGCAAACGAGCGTGCAGTCCACCTGATGGTAAGTGGCCACTGCCGCCCATGGACATCCGTAATCAACCCTAGGTAAGATCAAAGTCTCACCTAAGGTTAGCCACAGATGCGTTGCTACTCCT
>MOOZ01000144.1:1758488-1780746 GCA_002930495.1 Cecropterus lyciades | reverse complement strand
TGGCCGGGGATCGAACCCGGGACCCACTGCGTGTCAGACCGGTATGGTGACCGCTCCGCCACGCGGGTCGTCACATGGACATGCATACATATATACATACATATATAGACGCTCGAATTCGATTCTTCTGACGCAGTCGGGTAATAATCTAACATAACGTTATCTAACATAATCTCACATATACCTGCCGGAGATAGTTGATGTACTCGGGTATACGACCTTATTTATTTTATTAGAATGTTAACGCCGCACATCAGTTGTCAATGTCTATGTATCAGTCAGTATTGCATTTGATTGTTTTGTCAAAATTAACTTACATTACTTTTGGAATAAAACAATATCAACAATTTAGATGGCAATCCATCGGAATCAGCGACCTACATATACATAATCCAACATAACGTTCCATTGTAACCATATCCGTAACAAAAATAATTTCACCAATACTTATTTTCTCATGGCGCGCAAGTATAACTTCGATATAGGGGAGGAAGGGGACATTGTCGCAAAACGGAAGTATCTTAACCCTTTTCAGCGGTCGTTAACGCCACTGTGTACCCACGGGACGGGATTTTAAATACCCTCTTGAAGTGTCATGAATAATTTGGACAATACCCCACGCTACCCCATACTTTTGACTTGTCAAAATGGGCATTGATGTCGAAATCCGTCATTGTACTTTGTTCTTGAGTTTGGTTTTTAAATCCTGTTTATGATATGATGGCTATAAATTGCTATGCTATATTGCTATGATTGCTATTTCTATGACTATGGAGTCATAGAAATAGCAATTCTGAGCGTTAGTATCTACATGTTCGAAGGATGTGGTAAAGCGAAGAAAGATGCATAAAGCGTTTCATGTTAGTCCCCAGGGACAACAACGTTTTAATTTATAGTTTACCTCGGGCACTCCAATTTTATTTTTTAGTCAGTAACATACATATGTATCTTACATCGCTGGACGGCAGCAGCGTCTCCCCATCAGATGGACTGAGTGCTCGTTGGTAACGAAAAGCTAATCAGTAATTATTTTGTAAAGCAATTTAAGCGGTATTTCATAAGCGGTATGCCATTAAACGCATCTACAATAATGTACTACATCTACAGAAAATGTTAATGAAATGACATTTTCCTGAATTTAAAGTATTACAATTAGGTATATTGAAAGCTATTACGAACCTAATTAAATCTAGAAACAGATATAGATCATTATGAAGACGATATTACTCAGCTACAGCCTTGTCTCATACCTTTAAAATGTTTTATGAGTATGAGTAATATGTTTCGACAACGTTACCGTCCGCTTTAGTGTTCATAAAACGAGTATCACTAGCAAATTCTTTTATGCTACTAAGTTATAACATTTAGCGTTTCACGTTTAAATTAAAACGTATAATTTCGTAAACTCAAACCTTAAGCTTTTTGAGAGTTAATTAAATTATAAAATATAAAGCATGTTTCATTTCGTTTTTTAACTTTCAATATATTTCTTTTAAATTTTGTTTTGCTTATAAAGGGGAGCAACGCCGTCTTTATATTTTCGTTTAAAGTTGGGCTAATTCAATGAACTATTAAAATTAGTGGTAGTTCAAGAAAATAACATCATTAGAATTTTTATAACAATCAGTAAGTACCTAATTCATTTTATATTAAAGCTTACTAAAATTTGTACACTCATGTTCCTCTTGAATCTCTTTTTTACTAAACTTGACTATCACCTTTAGGTCAGAGTATACTAGAATGTTATACGATATTTAGTATGATAAAAAAAGATAATTAACACGGGTCGCGGTATAAGATTCACTAACAAAATAATCTAGACTATTTTTATCAAGACAACAAAATATCAATTAGTCACATGTCACTAAACGTTACCATATCAATCATAGAGCATAAAACAAAGGAAAAGCGAGAACAAGCAAAAGGCGATTCTGATTGCTATAAGTGTGCAGTAAGCCCCGCGACATCTCAAAGCCATTAAGACCCTACCGAAACCGACACACTCCGGCCCCGCTCTTTAATCATATCCATCTGAGCATTCTTCAGCCCAGTAAACAATGCTGGCTGACAACTCGCGAAACAAATGATTCGAGTGATAAATTGCCGACTCCGAGAAATAACTTCGTTCATTCCCTTCTTTTGTCCGATTGATTACAGATAATTCCGACTTCCGACAGAAATAGATAATTGCCTTTTGCCCTACTTCACTATATATCTGAATTACGGACACAGGTTATATTTTCTCTAGTTCATAAATGGATCTCGTTAGATTTCTATCGATTTTCTGCGCGTTACAGCCCCCGGCCCAGACAAAAACTTTGAAAAGAACTTAGAGTGAAGATTTCTTTAGAAGTTCGATCAGGGTCAGCACATTTTTGGCAATTTTATCCTATAACGTAAAATATGAAAGTAATGCTTCAAAACAGTTGAAAGCAAGAATTAATCTTAATGCATTACACGAATAAAATATATATTCTCTTACATTACAGTGGTGCGAACCAAACATGTGCGAATTCAATAATTCTGAGCAAACACAATACTGTACATTCCTTTTCTTATTCCACTGAGTTGGGACCAAGAAAATGCATAAGTGTAGTTAGAATTCACAGTTCAGTATTTCACGAAACGCCTGTAACTCGGATTCGCTTAAACATACTCGAGCCAACTTCTCGCTAAAGAGTTTTAAATCTTAAACGTTATGTAGCTTTAGCCGGGAATGTTAACAGCGTACATGAATGATGGAGTGCCGCCCGTTCAAACATAGCAAATGTTTAAAAATACACTTCGCGTTTTAACAGATATTCATCTACTTAGGGAAGCGGATTTCGCGGGTCGTAACTCGTAAAGCTTCGAGTACACGAGGTTGTAAAGTGTAGATTTATGTGCCAATGAAAACGACCGAATTAATTGGTGAAACACGCCGGATCGATGCAATACGGATAAGCTGTTCGCATCGTCGTGACGATATGTCGTTTTGTAGATGCAGTTTGTTTGCGTCCGACGTTGAAATATCGACGTATTATTGCTTTATGTCCGGATTTCAACAGATATATGTGTGCAACTTTTATTATTCCACCGGGCAATTTGTCAGTATTTAATTTTCATACCAATTTTAAGAATGCAAACATATGGCTTTCAAAAGAACGCAAAAAGAGCTCTCATTTAAAACCGACGACGCACTGACAACTATTCCGATGTTGCAAATTCGCAGAGAACTTTTTATCAGGAATCCTCTCGCTAAAATTATTCGAGAACACAATAAAAAATCTTTACATTTGTTTGTAAAAGTAAATTACGGTCAATAACAATGCCGACAAGAATAATTCAATGGCTTAAAAGTCCTTGATTTTTAAGATGTTTTTCGGTAAACTCGAATAGGGATTGCGATCTTGAATTTTAAATGGTGGTAGCCAACTACAATAAAATGAAATAAACGATAATAACATAACATTTTACAAAGGATATTACTGTTAAACATTTGTTTAAATGTACGAGTACGATATCGCTATTTTCACGTGCTTTTGGCGCGGTTTCAGAGGAATTGGAGCGAGACGGGTTTAAAAGTTCGGGACTTATTGCGGAGACGTTAATCGATTTTTTAAACTTATTTTACGGAGTTCAAGCAGCGCTTCAATATTTTTTAAATGTACTCTTGCTTTATTAAGGTATTTCTAGAGTATTTGCTTATTATAAGTTAAGTCTTTTAAACTTCTAAAGACAATGAATATTTTTAAATTGTAGTAAAAGTAAAATTTTGAGGCCATACTGAGGCAACAGATTTAAATTCATGGGGTTGTATATAAGTCGCAGTCAATTCAGCTGTAATGTATCTGAGAGTTGAATCGAGAAGCTAATCGAACGTGTGTTGTTGGAGATTCGATTTGGCATCGTTAGCGGCGGAGCAGAATACACGGGGTAATTTCATTAGCCAATCCTCTTGGCTGCCGATGGGCCGATTAATCAAAGTCGTCGGGAACGCAACGCCGAGACGAATGGACCCGAATGGGGAATGTCGGAGCCGAATGGTACGATGTGGTCGATGCTTAACCACCGTTACGTCGAAGGAAATTGACCAACAAAGCAATGTCTAAACGTACATACTGAGCTTAAACAACAAATGAAACTCCTTCCAGTCTACGACCAACACAAACAATATCTAAATCTCTATAGCTTACTAAATGTAACTAGCAGTCTACATTCACTTGGAACATTCCATGTACATTGTATTTAATACCGAGTTCTTTAAGTACTAAAGCGACAGAGTTTGTAAAAGCATCCGCATTACACTAGTAGGAATAACGGCAGTGGAAGTGAGAATTCTTTCGCACTAAAAACTTTTTAATTCACGTCCCAACTTATACAAGTTCTTTCTCAAGGAAGCGTAAAGATAATAAGTATGGCGCTGCTTAACTCTCATCATTGTTGTAAACCACAGAATGATTATGGTTAAACTTTTGCCCTGTAGATTTATATTTAAGAACTAGATTTAAAGAGTCGAAAGAATACATTTCTTTTAAAGGAATCCAATAGCTTATCTTCAGGAAATAACTTGATAAAAATAAATTCGGTAATAAAACTGATCCCGTACAAGACGCAATGGCTAGTTACGGAAAAGAACGAGTGGGGAGAGGAGTTTAAAGGATCAGTCACAAATCCATGGTATATATAAAATACCCTGGGAGTTAGAGTTCTATTACGTGGCACAGACTAGCTACTTGCATTCGAATCTCGATTGAGTAATTTCATTGAAAGTAGTAAAATATTAATACAAAAATTGGGTACTTAAGGTATTTCATATGTCGCAATGATCATAGCAAACGAAAAGACGAATACCTATGTCGTAAAATTAATCCCCTGGATATCTGTTTAGTAAGGAGTCTATAATCCTTATGATTCTATTCTATTCGATGTATGTCAGACCCAATTAGTAACTTATGCAAGACTTAGGTCGATAAAATTATTGCATTCTTGTAAACATCTTATTACTGCAAATACTCTGTATAGTCGAGATATGTAGAAGCAGTCGCGCCGTTGATAATAAACACAAAACTGCAAACGATCTTGAGGCTGATGCCAAACCGCGATACATAAGGAAAACATTTTCTCGCGTCGAATATCTAAAATCACAATGCAGCCTAAACTCCATTCTTAAATGTTTTCGCTAAGTTTCTAGTCTGTGCTTAACACAACTTCCAATATTTCAGGAACTAGTCCAAATAATTTCTTTTTGATAGCGAAATAAATCCGCACCGAGGAAGTTAAATTACGTGTGGTGAGAGCGTCGTATCGCGATCCTATCGAGTGAGAAATAAATCCGCGGGACTCGGCTGACGCCATATTGGATTGCCGGGAAAGTATTCTCTTAAGTTTCATTAAGCGATCCGAGAGATGCGTTCGGAGATACGGAGTCTAACTACCGAATAAATCGCTATAGAATCCAGGGGAACTTTGGACATACTTGATTTACTTGAGGGGAATCTGCGAAAGACATCGAAAACTGCTCGAATTAAAGTCTATCGTGAGACTGCCGATGGAACTTTCGGATAAATGCTCTATCGAATCCTATTTCTTCCAATGACTGAATAGTTCTATTGTTTGGAGCATTGTCACGGAACGCTGTCTTTTCCTTTTTGTTTACTTCTGTTACATTTTGTGGACTTCATAAAATGTTTTTCCTTTCAAACAATATGTCAAAAGTTTTGGCTTCTGTGGAGTTGGTTCAGTAATTCGAAACAATACTCTTGGAAGTATATTCTTGGATTCGTTATGGAACCTAACTTTAAATAATATTCAGTGAACAAGTCAAAAGTAGTTACAAATAAGTTTGGACTTGCGTAATTTTAATAGGTCAGACGACACTTGTCTCAATTTTAGTCAATCAGTGTGAGACAATGTGGGTTATGTATTGATATTGGGTGACCCAAATATTATGACAGAGCTTTCAGTTAATCAATATGATTAACTGAAAGCAACCGAATGTTGAAAAGGCTAATTGTTGTATTATTAAACAGAACATAAATTGTCAGCCGATATTACATACAATTGTAAATATCGGTAAACGCGTATATTAGGCCAATAAACATAAGGATATAAGGAAAGAATTGTTTTTATTTTATAAACAAAGTATCCAACATTATGTTTAAGAAACAGTTTTCCTTTACAATCTACAACAATGTTTATTTTGTTCAAGCTAAACCCTATGATATACCTACGGAATTAACTTGAAAAAATCGTCTTCACTGAATTCTTCCATCCCTCGGTCCCTCATTAAGAGTCAATCCTTACTCCACAACTACCATGTTGATCGGGAGCCGTCATCCCGCTTATAAACTTCGGGGTCCCGAAGGATACAGGACCCCCATACATGTATTTTATACCATATACTCTATATGGTATAAAATACATGACATAAAATACATAACCTACGGGAGGTTACGTCCCGCGTGGCGGAGTGCAAACCATACCGCTCTGACACGTAGTGGGTCCTGGGTTCGATCCCCGGCCAGAGAGACTTCTGAATGATGAGTTTAGATTAGGTATTTCTAATCGGGTCTGGGTGTTTGTGTATTCGTCTTTGTGTGTCCATCGCACCCACGACACAGGAAAAAATCCTACTTTGGAGCTATGAGTGTAGAAAGCGTTGAAGCGTTATAACTATTTATTTTAGTCACTTAAAGCATAGTGATAGAGTTAACTGCTGAATATTGAACTCTCAATCTCTACTTCCTTGAAACCAAAGTAATTAAAATCAATTTTTCCAATGTTATGTGCGTTAACGTAAATAAGTCTTGAAATGAAAAATATTTATTTTGTATTATTCTACGAAGGCATTTGCAAATTATCATTTACATTTTTTTCTTACACTACTACCGGATCCGAAAAAAGGCCTCAACTGAGAAGATTCGGCAAGAAAGTCAGCGTGTTTGTCTTTTAATCAGTTCATTTATATATATACTTTAGATGTTTTTGTTTTTTATATAATCGTGTTCCTTACGTGGAAAATAAAAGCTAGTTCCAGTATCTTGTATTAAATTTATATTAAGAGGCTTGTTTGGCAATATTGTTTGCTTTGACTCTGAATATAAACAGCCTCCACTTACAATTCACACTACAATTACATTCACAACACATTTGTGATGTGTTCATGTCATGTGCGAAAGTACTTTATATGAATGTTCCCAAAGACGTAGGATGTCTATCAATCCGAATTTATTCAGTGTGTCTCAGAAAATCTACATATTGTTTTTAGTCCAAGAGCTTTATAGGCTTTAGAACATTACTGTGATACTTACTGTCGTCGATGGACACCCGTACTCAACGCCAGATAAGTTCAGTCTTACCTGAGGTTAGCCAAAACCGCTGGGAATTTAGCTGGAATGTCTCGGATAAGTATGTCTCTCTTGTCACACCCTTTAGACCAGAACACAGCAGCGCATCATAATAAAGCTGTTATAAGAGAAATAGTGTTGGTGATGGAATATCCGGATTCGAACAACAATGAGTTCTACTACCTTAAGATACGCAGTGTTATATTTATAACATCCATCATTGGATTACAAAACATTTTATAGATAGCAGTTCAAAAGTTCTAAACCAAGATTTTCTTGTTGATATTTACAAATGATTTGACGACGAGTACTTCTCAGAGTTCAAAGTAAATAAGTGAAATAAAAATATGAATTTATCCTTAAAATTAATGTATATAGTGTGAATAATTTGCACGAATGACAATGATCAAAGCCACAGTACATTTGATTAATATTATATGTAGGTATTCAATGTTGTCCTACAAAAATTCATACCTATACGAATACATTCGTAAATTGCTCACACATACACATTCGTAAATTGCTCTAAGTATTGACAAATCAAAATTAATGTATATATTATTTCCAATCCTGTTTAATGAAGTTCATATTAGATGATTATACTAGTAGAATAAATAAGCAACATATTATGTGTAGGTGATATTTGTTTATGCGTAGAAAGTAAAAAACACGCGTACATAATAAATGCGAATCAAAACATTAATCTAAATTAATAATTTAAATGTTGGCTTAGCGTTTGCCGGGAATGTATTGCTAACGCTTTCTAGTGACCCGGTACCAAATGCCCAGTGGAACGCCGCGGAGTTTTAGTCGGAGTCCGACATATCCCTTCTGCACCCTAGGCAGGGATCCATGAGGAATTCTTCACGTTAAAAAACAAAGAGGAATCGTTCTCGTTGCGCTACGGACGAGTAAACTTTGTTGTTTAACAAATTATTTTTAGTAATAAATAATTCATTAACCTATGAGAATGCCTTGTCTTGAATAAGGTTCTTTGGGTTCTATTTTACTTAGGGGCTTAAGTTACAGATTCCTTCCTCATAGTTTTTTTGTTCACAGAGTAAAACTCCAGGATTTTTACAGCAAGGAACTTAATTTCCAATACAAAATAAAATATACGTAAAAAAGAAAAATGATTCAGACAGGATAGATTCAGACGTTTCGATCAAATATTTGATCGAAGTTCAGACGCCGAAACTTTAAATTGGAAAGCGAAATTTCGTATCACTCCGTCAAAAATATTCTTTGTTTCCTTGTTACGTCTCAATGGCATATCAAAACCGTTTTCCATAGGCTGAAAATGCATTACCATAAACGATTTTTATCAAACTTGTAACAAGATTCTAGTACAGATGACTTCTTAGAAATATTCAGGCGTTTTTTATATAAATTCTCATTGTTATTCACGACACCGTGTACGCTGTTCAATTGGGGGCGCGCTGCGAAGGCAATTCCGTAGTCGAATGAGTCGAGTTAAAGTGGTAGGGGCTCCAATTTAATTTACGAAGATATGTAGAATGTATTTGCACACTTTACTAAAGGCTCCGATCGGGTACGTTTTGAAAATGTATCTTGTTTTAACTTTTTTTATAATGGAAAAACAAATGTGCTTGTAATTTACCCAACATTGGATTGGCATTGTTGCTCATAGGATTCAACCTTGTATCTGATATTTTTTACTGTGGATGTTCTATCCCAGATGTGTTACTGCCCTTAGGACTAATTCGAGGACCACAAGACATTTACTTAGTTGAAATTTCAGCAAATTTTGCTACTATTTGGAGGAAATTTCGTAAGCTTCCATCTTACTAAGTTCTGAATCTGTCCCTGCCTGTAACTTAATTCTGAGGTTTAAGATTGATTGCATATATGTATGTATATGCTTCAATAAATTGTTGCTGTTGCTGCTGAAAATGTATGTAGCGGTTGTGGCGCTATAATCGATCCATGAGGAATTTTACAGCCAAAGATCTTATATAATTTGACACACGATCCATCCATCAGCCCCTTGTGGTCCACTGCTGGACTGAGGCTTTCTTTAATGGAGGTTTTGTCGATAGTCACCGCGTCCGTATGCGTATTGATGATCGCAGGTGTTAATGATACAGGAAGACGCTGCTGCCCATTTTCTGGATTTTGTTCTTTAGAGAGAGTGGTGCTATTCAAGTGACGTGAAGTGATGATGACCCGCGTGGCGGAGTGGTCACCATAGCAGTCTGTCACGCAGTGGGTCCCGGGTTCGATCCTCGGCCAGACAAACATCTGAATGATGAGTTTAGATTACTGTTCTGGGTCTCGTTATTTGTGTATTCGTCTTTGAGTGTTTCCATGGCACCCACGACATAGAAGAAAATCCTAGTGTGGGGCTATAATGTAGAAAGCGTTTATTTATTTATTTATTAAAGACCATCAGCAAGACCAAGACCACAGCATAACACTATAGGCATGAATATTTGAATAAATTATTTATTAAACGCGAAAATAAAAATTGATGCTGCTTAAAAACATCGAATTTAATTCGCAAAACGATGAGTTGATATGTTAAGTGTATTATTTTACCACTGGCAATAATTCCGCGAACAAATGGAGGATAATGCGAATTTAATCAACGGCGCCATTTCGTTCTGACGGGGATATTTCGACAACTAATTATAATTATTGACGGCGTTGTCATCGCTCAGTTAAACTGTTATGACGATTCGGCACCGAGTTTTAATTCCAATATATTTGTGCTTGGGATTAATTGGAATTGTTTCGTTTTATTGTTTATTTCAAGCAAAACTGACTCTGAATGTATGAAAATGTTTGTGATACATCAAATAACGAAGTTCTTAACTCTTAGATGTAGCATATGACAATGCAATAATTTCTGTTGTGAATATAAATCTTACAAATAGGAATGCTAAGAACATAACATTTATTTAAATGTATTTTCTGCACGGTTTATGGCTGCAACTATTTTAAGTCCCACAGCTGGGCACACGTCTCTACCCAAAGTTGGTAAAGATCTGGAGTTTATCAACACGCCACTTTACTTCAACGTATTTGGTAATTTCAAAAATAAATAAAAAAAACATAAGCAAATATTCATTTCAATATTTCATGTTTTAAAACTCCTTGTTAAAACAACTGCAAGTAGCAGTATACTCTAAATCATTAAGTTCCCAACTTACAACTTTATAAGTTTGTTGGCTTGCCGTTGACTTAGTGCACAGTGTGATATGCATTTATTATCAGTGCGGAGCGCAACTATGTTTAAACTTATAGAGGAATGGGGAAATGATTAAATATGAAGCGAAGAAATAAGAATCGTTAGAAGTAGTCATTTTTGAAATGAATAGAAGTATGGAGTGATTAGGAAATTTATATGTATAAATATGTTTATTTGGCTAAGATTACATCGATTTAGCATTATAAGAAGAAGAATGCTAATACATCTGGCCACCCTTATTTGTCTAACAAATTAATCATGCCATATCAAATCGACCAAACGTAAGGACCCCACGGATGTCAAAACATACATATAGATTAGTCAACAACATATTGCCTAGTTGTATGTGTATCTGTTTCGTCAACAGAAGGTGCGGGGTCAACAATAGGAGGTCAAATATTTGCTGCGGCGGCGCCGAGATGTTTGCAGGGTCACACGATATAACCCGTCGCCGCTTAAGGCGGAATCTAACCCATTCCGCCATCGGTCACTGGGATATTTGGATACCTAAACCGCTCATAGCTTTGTGGCACTAAGGATTGGGAATTATCGTTAAGTAAATAAAGGTGGGAGATCCTACGTAGATCGAAAGAATGGAAGCCTATTGGGACTTATTTATGCATTATTATTGTGATAGTTATTAGTTATAGTGTAATGATGCTTTAAGGGTGTAGGTTCAAGAGCATAAGGCAGTTTATTTAGACTAGACATTGTTGACTAGCTTTTAGAGTAGCATAAATATAGTCTTGTCTTATTTGAAATCCGCTACAGATATCCATGGACGATACCTACCACTTACCGTGAAGTAATTTTCATGCATGTGTGAAGTCTGTTTCGTACTAAAAGTTAAGTGACATTACATAATACCTATTAAAGTGCGATTTAGAACAGTAATGGTATCGTCTTCTATATTGTGGTACTACATTACATTTGTATATCCAATATTAATTTACAATTAATATCCAATACACTGACAGGCGTGGATAAGTATCATAAAACGAATAAAACAGAAATATCATTCATTTTATTAATATTAAACATCACGCTATAAAGATTCTCATAATACGTATTTACGACTGAACATATTCTACTTGAGAACAATAAAATATTTTATCTGCTATCAAACAGAATTATCGTTTGTTTGATCAAAGCGTAAAGTTTACAAACTTGTGGTGTTTGGAACACCATTGAGATACCATGGATGTCAAATAAAATGGTGACAATCCCAGCTTCCGAACAAACATTTATCCCATACAAATATTTGGACCCTCCTTAATTTCTAACGGGGGTTATCATTAACAAACATTGTTGTAGTAGTTAATTCGATACAATAGTTTCATCATTAATGACGATAAGATGTTTAACTTTTTTCCCGACTGCGTCAGAAGGAGGGTAATGTTTTTCGAGTATATGTATGTAAAGAAAATCGGTTTTCTTTAATATTTCTTTTTTTTCAATTTGACGCGCTTCGCTTTTTAGTCGGTAGTTTTTGTTAGAGGTTAGGATTATTAGAATGTTGTGTTAATGTGTTAAGTAAATGGCCTTAGAGTAAACTTTTGTTGGAATATGTATTGTGTACAAAGATTAGAATTGGTGGAAAAATAAACTTTGAATGTCGTTTCTTTCTTTTCAAGTAAGGTTGTTACAATAGTGTACTAAAAAATAAGTTTTCTTTGATAAGAAATTAACGACATAATTTTTTTTTTTCAGAAGCAACACATTCATATATTTTATACCATAAGATATAGTCTTTTAAAACGATGTTTGTATGTATGAATGCAAAGAGGACGGAGGACGTAAATAAATAATAATACAAATTTCTATAACTCATAGAACTTTTTTCAGTCTACTTGTTGTGTTTGAAATCTTATGAAACCAAATGTACTGAATTTAAAGTATCGAAAGTATAATTATAGCTCACATCTTAGAGTAACATTTAGCCTTTATTTTATTAAAAACAATCTTCTACATTACATTTTAATTATATTTAATGTTATCTTAGATTTTATAAACGCAAGTGAAACCGCGGGGCACATCATATTTTAATATAACATGACGAACGAATAACATCAATTTCTTTATTTCTATTACTACTATTAAAAACACACTAAATATAATGACTAATATTTCTATTACCAAAACATTTATTAGATAAACACATAAACATGTTTAAACTTCACTATGTTAAAGCGTCATTAATCACTTTTATTCCCGTACATTTAGGAAACATACTAAAACATTCTACCGTGAGATATACAGCTAAAAGCCGGCACAGAAACTTCAGGACAATGTGGTCCGCTGCTCGTATATATTGGAAGTGTCAGGCACACTCTCAAGGCTACTCTACGGAAGCGCTCTGGTCTCTTATAAACTTAGCACTAGGTGAAAATATTAAACTACTCGTAAGTTTACGAGATAATTGGTAGTTGGGTTTTAGTCTTTCTATTTATAAATATTGTAACTGACATAATGTCTGGATGAAAGTCTACTATGTTAAATAAGTAATATAATTAATGTCACGATACTATAACATTCTGGTTTCTTTGCGATATGTGTAAACATATCTCTAAAATGTGTAGGTATAATAACTTACCTACTGCTAATATTTGTTTATTCTTATTACTATAAGAATAAACAAGTATTTTGGTAATAAATCATTTATAAATTCTTCATCTTCAACACGTCAATGTCTTCTCTCAAAGTAAGAAGTTGGGGCCATAGTCCTCTGTGTTGACCATGTGCGAATTGGTTCATACACCTTTGAGATCTTTTTAGGGTTTCGTAGCGATATGGCAAAACTCGGAACCCTTATAGATTCATCATGTATGTCTGTCCGTCCGTCTGTACGTATGTCACTTTATTCAGAAACTTTTAAGACTACAGAACTTGAAACTTAGTACGTAAGTGTATTCTTTTAACCGCTTACCGAATTATGTACAAAAATAAAAAATATATTAAATTTAGGGAGGGCTCCCCATACATGGACCTGAAACCCAATAAAATAGAAAATTTCATCTTACCTACACGTGTGGGGTGTCTATAGAAAGGTCTTCAAAAATGATATTGAGGTTTCTAAGACCATTTTTTCTCGACGTTTATTTTTTTAGAGATAAGCCCTTTCAAAACGGTAAAATAGGCCCTCCTCCCCTCTATTTTTTAAACTAAGAGAGTGAAAAATCTGTATAAAACATATGTTGTAGATGTGAAGGAAAACTTTTAACAAAAATTGGGTCGAACAAGATACGGTTGACAGTTTTTGAGATATAGCACTTTTTCAAAAACCGAATAATATATCTTTGTAATTCATACAAACACTATGAATAACAAACTTAGTTTTGTTGGTAGTTGGAAAACTGTTCAACTTTATTTATTATCATGCTACGGAACCCTTCGCCTGCGACTCCGACATGCACTTGGCCGGCTTTTAAATAGTATACAACTAAAAAGTCGCAGGTATTCGAGCTTAGGACTGATTGAGAGGCAGAGTTCCAACCAGAATCTGTCTCTACTGCTTACGATTTCTTATGTACATACATTTCAAAAATCAACACGATAGTTGTACCATGGGGTTAAACAGCGTCGCCTTTTATAATAAAAGTGTCAGATACATCTAGAGCGCTCTAGAGGAAGCAGGCAGGTGGTGATAAATAACCGAGCGCACCTCTGCAACTACTGATTTTTTAATCTCTCCCGTGGATTTAAATAAAAGCTGCATTTTGCGGTTTTCCGCTGCTTCCAAATCTGCGTGCAGTTGAGCGTTGAGTTTTATTCTGTTCTAGTTTTTAGATGCTTTTGTTTATTTGTTACCGCTTTATAAATACTCTTTGTGGTTTGTTATTCACATTTTAGCGTGTTCTCCAAATCATTATCGGATCAAATGTTGAAAAATATCTTCTCGCAACTGAAAGAAATTAACCCGAAGTCCATAATAATGAAATTAAATTAAATAAAAAATAACCCAACGCTGTGAAGATATGTGAGCAAACATTTAAAAAGTCAAAAATAATATCTATAGATGAACCATCAAATTCAAGCGAGTTACACCTATATTTTAATTATAAAATTGTGCTACAACGTCGCGGCGGAGGGGTACCGCTTAACTAAGTTACATCCTTTATTCGATTGACTATCTATTCATTTACCAGATATTAAAATTGTTAAGCCTGTGACGATTTAGCTAGGTGGGGATCTAGTCTCTGAACTTAGCGGTACTCCGCCGCGACATTGTAGCACAATTTTAATAAGCAAATGTAATATTTTTTAACGTTATAGTTTTTAACAACAATATAGAGAATTTTTAGATATATATTATAGTTTATTATTATTTCCTTACGATACCTACAGGTTTCAAAATACGTTTACGAACTCCAAATTTGCGACTTACACTGAGTTTACAATATTAGCCCATCATTGTATATATTGTACATTTGATGTATTATATATGTAGTAATAAGAAAAGGTAGACTTCAACCGTAGCCAAGTCGTACGAAGTTCCCGGACGCCCGGGGCTAACCGTTTTTGCGGTGGCGGAACATCTACAGAAATATATCTCTCCGAGTGCCTAGGAGGACGAACATAACGGTTCGCTTGAAATATGCTCGGAGACGTGGTTCCGTTCACAGGGGGAGAAATATTATTACGGAAATGGTTTTTAATGCTGCTAACATCTTGTCTAAGAAATAAAACAGAGATGGGAAATTATGTTAGTAATGGATTGGATTAGAGAAATCTGTAACGATACAACTAGAATAGAGATAATCTTAGAGTCATTATAATCAAACATTTATATAGCCTTTACGTTTCGATTGTGGACATAATCGTCTATAAGTGCCTTATAATTTTGTTGTATACTCTAAGAGAGTATACAACAACATTGTTAAGAGAGAGCCAGAGAATCTAAGACGAGGCGTGTTAATTTAGTCCTATCTAAAATCCTAGGGGTAGTAATGTATTTGTCGATGTTAAGTAGGACTCTAATTCGATTCAAATTCGATAACGATAGTAATCAATTATCTGGTGAAGTGATATAAAATGTAATCCTTACTATACTGATCGCTATGAACGAAAGAAAACTTTACTCACCAGTTTGCCTAAACTTAAAATAAAAATGGCAAAAAGGCAAATGAGACCAGGCTAGACCTCAAAACATGCATATACTTTGAAGTTTCTGAAACTCGTCTTATAAAAAGTTTCAAAGACTTCCCCAATATTAGACGGCACATTGATCTCTAAAAGTCTTCTTGGACGGGAATCAACGGAACGTAACAGGAAGCGGCAGTTACAGCCTTTCCGGTCGTCGATTTACATCTTTAAATTATGGATTCTCAAGGAAATGAATTCTGTTGATATTTTTTCTTTTCACCCGCCTTTCATTTGCAAAAGAATATATTATAAGCATAGAAATGAGTTCGGATCTCGAGCATGTCTTGTGTTATTAAAGGAGCAATTTTCGTTCATACTCGTATGTAGAATAAATATTCATAACGTATTTTCACAAAATCGAGGACAATAGGGATTTTCGGAGCCAATCGTCTGGATGGAAATGTTCAAGTAATTACTTTAAGTATTATAAACATGAAAATTACTATATATGGTACTAAGATTGCAAAATCTTAATTATAAATTCTCTAGATGTTAGCTGCAGACTCACCACCGTTATATCTATTACTTCAATCATCAAAAACAATGTTAGGAGCTCCTCTATTCTGGTTTAGGGCGTGTGGTAAAATAGAAGTTACCAAAGGACATTCAACCTAAATTAACGATTTTCAAGCAATGAAGACTTACCATAAGATGGAATGAAGTATTGTATGAGTCATTAACACCATAAGCAAAATTAATTTAGAGCGATTTTAAAATTTACCATGTAATTTCTTAAGAAACGGCTTTCCATTATTTTAAATCAATTTGCATATTAATCTAGGTGATCTTAAATACAATGCGTTATTCGAGGGTTTAAAGTATCAGTAGCATTTGCAGCACAATAACGGCTCGCGAAATAATCCCAGGTGTCGAGGATTAAAAGATATAATAAGCTGGAGCGGAAATCTCCGGATACCGAGTCAACTTGAAACAATAGTCGCACTTTCGGCCACTTGTCAACTCGCGTAATCTCGCTTTACACTTAAAATCCCTCTCCGAACCGGATTTAATCTGAAAGAACCGGTTCCAACAGGTTTATTGTTCGCGCCTCGCCGTGGAAATAGTAGACGTTTTTTCCTGTCCCGCTAATAATAGGTTTTGTTTCAATTAGGGCGGGACCCGACGTTGGATTCATTGTTAGCAAAATACAATCGTAAAGCTGAATGGTAGGTACTTTCCGAGCGAACCTCTTTGCATAAAATCTCATTCGAAACTAATCAAGATTACGGTTTATTTTAAACTCGTTTGAACTTCTTTCCTGGCGTCTACGGCCACTTAACTGCGGAGTTATGGACTAAGTTAAACAAAGGCTAATACTGAGGCTAATTCTAATTCCAGATAATCGACTTCGTAGTGGATAATGAACTTTGCGCTGTGCAATTTTACAATCCACCCGTTGATTACTGTTTGGCGTTGGCTGGGAGACTTACTAGTGCAGCTAGCACGGTTCAAGTTTGAATCCTGGTAGATCATAATTAATTTGTCTTACCTTGTAGTACTTTTATAAAAATTGATTTATTATTTGATTTACTTTGTAGTACTTTTGTCTAATTTTATTTTAATTTGCCTCCTGTAATTTTTAAAGTTTAAAAAAATAATGGTCACGCTCATTCCTGTCTGCCATCATAAGCATAATTGACTAACGTTTAATGAATATCTCAAAAATACAAACAAGATATATATATTTTTTTACAAAAAAAAAAACAGAAAGAAATGCTAGATATATTGGCCAACAATTCTAAAAAAAACATATAATAAAACTAAAACTTCTATAGCTGAAATAATCTGATTGGCCAAACTCCGCTCAATCAGAGCCAAGGATGGCTGAAAACAGCTCAGTTGCCTGTTGCGGCACATTTGCATGTCGCCAATTGATTATTCAATTGGATCGGCGATCCTTGCAGCTCCAAGATCGATTTCAAGCTGTAGAAATGCACTAATATTTTCCCGTTTGTTAATTTAATTAACGGAAATATTCATACTTGTACGACAGTGTTACAGGTATAAAGGTGTCTATGGCAACAAATTATAATTATGTACGTGTTGTATTAACATTTTATGTAGGTTAAGGAAAAGTTAGTAGTATGTTGCCAGAAAGAATTCGGCAAAGCATTACCGTACCGTACAATGTCCTTCTACTAATGTATCCAACATTAGTAGTAGGACAACTTATTATTACTAATATTACACTTATTATAATAAAAACAATTTTTCCTGTAGTAGGTTACCGACGGTTACCCCTTTCAACTAAATTGAATCACCATATTGGACCACGCTTATGTCTTTCAAACGTATGGCATGAGAGAGCCCTTATTGCTCACTATCTTATGAGCCGACAATCTCAATTCTCGGGAGTAATTAAGCATTAATGATTGGTGTTCAGGGGTGGTAGTCACCACTTACCGGTGAACGGCATGCACGAAAGTTCAATTTTATCAAAAGAAAGCCAACATTAAAACCAAGACTCATTCATATACACAATTAAACGTAAAGTATAAACCCTTATACACAATCAAACTTGAAAGTTCAGAGCAGTCCAGTCGAGACATTAGCATATCGCAGATTGATTATTCAATCGCGGCTGTCGCGGTGGACACAGCTGATTCCTATGCTAATAGGATTTATAATTCCGCACTCCATCTTCATATTGCGCGAGCTACAAATGTCGACCTCATGTTTTATTTACTCGAAGTTCCTGACACCAAGGAAAAATAAATACAACGGCCTTTTACAGAAAATAACATTGTTAGAAAGTCTCAAAATATGAAAAAATGGACAAAAAACAAAATATTTTGTCTACCTTTATGCAAGAAAGTCCTCACTGTCGCTCATACACCTCTGTAAACAGGATTAAAGTGTTATCTGCGTTGCAGCTTCTGAGAAATTGGAATACCTTGTGACCAAACCAGTTACAGTGGTGGAAGAGATGGCACAGAAACCAGACCACAAAGAGCCAAATTACAAGACAATTACAATTACATGTAAAGTTTTACATAGAGGAAAGTACAGAACAGAGTTTCATGCACCGCTTTTTGTTGAAAGGTAAATAAAATTTGTTTAAAACGAATACCGTATAAATCAGTTCAATGAATACTGTCTGATTGTAAGTTTAATATTGATACGTAATGTATTGACTTTTATCATGTGACTTCAATTCTCAATGCGAAATACATCATGCCTAATCAATTTCAATAAACATTGGCCAAGAAGTATCACATAACAAAATATCAATAAATTATCAAATATAGTGAAATAAAAAGTATTATTGCAAAATTATGTTAATATTTTAAGGTGGTAGGACGAGTAAGGTCCGACTTGGTATCACAGCTACACGTATTTATAGCGTACAGCAATTCTTGCGTTTTAGTGGAGTTTCCGGCTTACTTTTATATAAGCGACCTTACTGCTTAGGAGTAGTAACGCATCATTGATTGACGCCAGATTCCCCCCCGTTCAGATTTCCCCCGTTCTATATGAAGTTGCTTACAGATGGGCAGCAGTGACAATTTATCTCAGGTAGACAGCATGCTCGTTTAATACTTCAATCTTATTAAATACAATAACAACATAACACAAGATTGTCGGTATGGCAATTTTTATAAGTATCTATATTTTATTTCGCTTTCGGAGCAATTATTCACGAATTACACACCTTTAATCTTTATCAACGAAACATAACTCAACACTTTACAAATGTCTCATCACCATAAACGGCTTTCAAAGCTAATTCGTTAAAAGAATCGTCTCAAGTCCTACAAGCTCATTACCGTAATGCGGAATGACGTCACCCTTCTCACTCCGAACATAAATTAATAGTGGGCGACACCTGCATCCCTCCCCGACGCTTCGCTCTCCCCTTGCAGTAATGAGACTGAAATTGAATGAATGACGGACGAATGGAAATCTTACATTATATATGACAGTCTCAGTTGGTTCCTTAAACTACCGTTGCTGTGTTATATATATTAATATATACATATTAATTTGTACATTTTGATTGGAAAGTAGGTAATTCTGATGACATACATACATATCTTAAAATAAATATTTTGATGTATGTAAAGGAATATAATATTTGTAATATTTGAAGGAATAAAATATGAATAGATATTCGGCTTTTATTGACCGTCTCAAATGAGCATTTCTTTATAACAATTACTAGCAGACCCGTGCTCACTTCGTTGGGCATTAAAAATATTTGGTGTGGTTCTCAGTACTAAATGATAGGGTTTATTACTCAACTGAAAAGTAGCGTTATCCAAATTGGCATGTATCAATTTGCATGCCAGTTTGGCGAAACATGTATGCTCAATAATGTAAAATCTTGGTGTACCTTTGATTATTACCTTTCAAGTGAATATTAAAATGATTATGATTATTTTAATTTTAACACTTCTTCTTCTACTTCTTTGTATACTTGATGTAGTGATAGTAATATTTGATGTAGTGTTATTAGTATTTTGTTGTATGGGTATTTATTTTCAAAATGTATATGTAACTAAATATTTTGTTAATATTTAAATCGTCTACCTGTTGCCGTTGTTAATGTCAAGTAAAAATATCACTTTTGTTGTATGGGAGCACCCTTAAATATCTATTTTATTCTGCTAAAGAAAATCAACTGTCTGCCTATCATGGTTCATATGATACAGCTTAGTGACAGACAGACGGATAGACGAACAGACGGACAACGGAGTCTTATTAATAAGGTCCCGTCTTTACCCTTTGGGTAGGGAACCCTAACAGAAACACCACTCAACAGATTACGACATGGTTTCGGTTACATACCTATACTATACACCTACCTATATACCCAGTAGTTTAGGAGTCTATAGCGGACAAACAACGTGGCACGTAATTTGTATTAGATATAAGCTATCCTATCTTTCAAGTTGGGTCAAACTGCACACGGTGTGCAAATTTGATCGAAATTGGTATTTTAGGAGTTCATAGCAGACGAAGAACGTGGCACGTAATAAGATTTAATTTAATATTCGGTTATTTATACTTTACAAACTTTAATTAGTTACATTTTTTTATAATAGGTATCAAGAGTAAAATTAAATAATCCCCATATCTCCCTGTTTATATCATGCTTGATACGCCTCACACACACAGGCATATTTATATTGACATAGCCACCGCCACACTCCAAGATCGAATCTGAAACCATGCAGAACTTAGAACATCGGCATAGTCATCGCGTAATGTAGATAGTCAATGGGTAACAAGCAAAAGACCAAACTTAATTTATATATTAGTATTTGAAAGTCACAAAAATATCATTTATAAAGTTTATTCTCCCACTCCGTCTCATAAATACGAATACACAACAACAATACACCATCTCGTTCCAAATCATTACCAGTTTGATTCGGCAAATCCGAAGTTTGATGCGCGAGACCCCGAAATCCTCGGATTTATCTCAACTTGGGTTGGGGTTGGGTTGTGTATCATAAGTATATATTCATAAGATTTTGTTACGATCACTATTTATCCTTAGACAAACTTATTTGCGAGATGGCAATGATAAGATGTTCCATTACATCTTGCGCTCTTAAGAAAGCAATTTGTATCTTTATAGAATCTTTGTATCTTCTAGAAAAAATGTGTTTTTTAGAATATTTAGCTTATTTAGTTTCAAAATCCGGCATTTCATGTCATGTAATTTTACAATCTTTTACAAATTATTTAAATTAAACAATTAAATTTTATTCATGTTCCGAAATGGCCGAAATATGTAATTCATATTTTAAACTACTGTAAAGATTGTAAGGAATCTTGTACTCAAAGTCCCTTGGGATCCATCTCGCAGTAATGCTGCCCGCCTATGGACTCCTATGACCTAGTAAATTTTAAATCTTAAATCGTTTTCAAATTGTTATTTATTATGTTATTTATTAGGGTTGACATAATATGAAGCGAAAAGCAAATTCTCAATAAAGATTAATTTACGAATAATAATTAGAGCAAGCCAGAAGCAATTTTAACAAATAATCCTATCTGTTAATGGTAAGCGACTACAATCCAGCTCGATTATTGTATCGCAGCTAGTTATGTCAACATATCATGTAGATGGTAATGACAGCTAATCGACTGGGATACTGGTGATGATGTCGGCATGACAAATTGGTTGTTACTATAATGTAACTGTTGCTTTTTGGCATGTACACATCGATGTATCTATACGGTACTACGGTATATTATGTCTATAGTATTCATACTAATATTATAGATGCTGTGAGGATGCATGTGTATGTTTGTTACACTTTCACGCAAAAACTACATGTCAGATTTGGCTAAGGCATACAGATGGTTTATGACCTGAATGAACACATGACATGCTCATTTCTTGATAAACGTGACCGTAGCGGGCGGAGCCGTGGGGACAAGCTAGTATTAAATAAAATATATTTTTATAATATTTCTTTTATGGGATTGAAGTTTTTTTTTACTAGGATGTAGCAAACGAGCATGCAGCCCACCTGATGCTAAGTGGCTTCTGTCATCCATGGATATCTGTATTCAACCCTAGGTTAAAGTCTCACCTTCCCCCTGTAGCCGGGGAGTAGAATAC
>MOOZ01000144.1:1745047-1758343 GCA_002930495.1 Cecropterus lyciades | reverse complement strand
CTTCAGCTTTATAATATTAGTATAGATGCGAATGTTGTGAGGATGCATGTATGTTTGTTACACTTTCACGCAAAAACTACATGTCAGATTTGGCTAAGGCATACAGATTGTTTATGACCTGAATGAACACATGACATGCTCATTTCTTGATAAACGTGACGGGCGGAGCCGTGGGGACAAGCTAGTATTAAATAAAATATATTTTTATAATATTTCTTTTATGGGTTTGAAGTTTTTTTTTTTACTAGGATGTAGCTAACGAGCATGCAGCCCACCTGATGCTAAGTGGCTTCTGCCATCCATGGATATTTGTATTCAACCCTAGGTTAAAGTCTCACCTAAGGTTAGCTACAGATGCGTTGTTACCTTCGAGGACTAAGATGGAATATCTCGGAAAAGTATGTCTCCTTTACCACACCCTTCAGACCAGAACATAACAGCGCATAACAATGTTGTTAATAGGTGGAAATAGGTGTGGCGGTGGTGCTTCCGGAGTCGAACTACATAGAGTTCTACCATCTTCAAAGCAGCAAACGGTCATGTAGACCACCTGTTCAATCGACGAAGATGTTTATCAACCCCATAAAGGGGTTCAAAGTTGATCACAGATGTGTTGCCACTGTTGAGGACTAAGATGGTCGCCTCACATAAGTCAGCCGGCATCCACATTTTTTTACTGAAATGCGAATGCTAGAATTAATGCTTAGTGACGTAACTCCCAGATCAAATCATACTGGTGCTAACTTCTTTGGCAATGTAACGCTAAAATATTAAATACACAAATAATAATTGTCTTTCATTGTAACCTTGCTCATAACAAAAAATATGGAAGTATTATAAAAGCAATGGAAGGTCTACGTAGCATAAGATGTCACAAATAATGAAGTGTTCTGTGTGCTGGTCTCAAGGGGTGTGGTTAGTGATATATACTTATCTGAGGCGTTTGTGAATGCATCTGCGGCTAAACTCATGTAAGACTCTGATCTTACCTGGGCTTGATTACAGATGTCCATGGGCGGCAATGACCACTTGCCATCAGATGGACTGCATGCTCGTTTGCTACTTCCATTTTAAAAAAAAGTAAAATGGAACATTGTATATTTTAAAAACACGAATATATTCGGGATTAGACTATTCCTTCCCGCCAATATCCGATTTTTTCTTGGCAAAGGCACTATTTACAAGAAGTACGTATGAAACAAAGACAAATGGTCACATACATTTTATAAGGTACGCATTGATGGTACCCGCCTTATCCATATAAACTGTTCCCAACCCAACTAGATGTGTTTACCAAACTATTCTTTCGAATTCGCTAGCTTTGCGATTGTATTACTCCTAGGGGTGTCAATGCCAATTTTATATACTATCTTGATTTCATTTCACAAGTTCCTCAGATTTTAAATCTTAGTTCTTCTTTCCCTTTTTGATTGACACAGTTGAGGTCGTATTTCGATCCCGTGGAGGTGTAAGAAAAAATATTTCCACTGATAATTTATACGCTTTCATAGGCCTATATAAAATAAAGACTTATCATTTCATTTCAAACTGTGTACGTACCTTTGAAATCATCTTCGTAGATACAATGTAATCCACCTTTTGTTAAGTTACTGATCATAGATATCAGTAATCAGTGAGATTACGCTTAAGGTCAGCCACATATGCGTATTTACACTTGAGGGTTAAGTTGTGACTACTCTTGTATGTGTCTTTACCCTTTAGAGTAAATTAGCTGACACAAAGCAGAAATAATCGAATAATGAATGAAAAATCAAGTGCATGAGTATGTAATATGTTTAATTAGCAATGTCTTCTTGCTCATTTATTCTACTTGCATTGAAATATTTTTATACACCAAGACGTCCTAAAACAATCAGGATGATTAGCAAGGAGCTCTTAGCTCTTTTCTAAAGGAGGCCTAAGTGCCTCTGCACTTCTTAGCACTGGTCCAAAGTTGTTGCTTTGAACCAGTGCTAAGAAGTGCAGTTGGAGCTTTGAAATGGAACGCTTTAAAAATTCTGTTTTCTGAATCTTATTACATGTGAGCAACCCTATATTAACGAAAAGAAAGCACTAAAGCCACGTCCGCTGTCGCCGGAGCGCTCAGGAGTTTGTATTGACTCGTGACACTGGAATGTCTAATATTTTAGCTTTAAGTCTCTGAAAGCCATCTTTTTATATCAAACTTGGCAACGCAAGTGCTTGCCGAATTATGAGACACTGATTACAAATAAAGTTTATCTTATTTTTATTTTGTATAATATTAACTTTGGTCGACACAGAAAGTAAAGTTTTAAAAATACCATAATAATGGCAATCTTATGGTTAACGGAGTACGTAACAAATTTCCTTTTTATCTTCGAAGTAATTTAATTACTAAGCTTTTATTTTGTGTTCAGACGCAAATTACAGCCGGTAAAAACAATCTATTTCGCCATTTCAATATAATAACTGTAACGTTTAACTACTACAAATGGAACACCGAAAAAATAAATCACGTCCAGCCATTCCAATTTCAAATTCGAATCGCCATCTGCAGTGCTCAAATACCAATCGAGTTTCCGAACGCTTTGATTCTTAAGGAACTCCGCCCAATCAACGACGCAATAGTTGGGCGCTTTTTTCAATCACTCGCTAGACTGGTGGAAAATGGCCGCTTCATGAAAAATTTATGTCCGGCTCCGGCTTCGGGCCTTTTTTATTCCCGAAAGGCGCATAACAAACTGAATAACATTAGTTTATGACCAAAGCCTCAAGTGCACTAAAACGCTTCCGCAACTTCCGCGGTTCCGATCGATGGTGGGTATCATAAAGCCCAATAAAATATCTACGCGTACCCGCTATGCGATTGCCGGAGGGTATAAAAGTTTATGGGATATATTTTCGCTTTTCGAAAACGGTTTGCTTATGGAAAAATATGTAGATTCTCTACTATAGCCATAAATTTGGTGTTCGCTATACAAACAATTGGTGGTCGCTTTAAAAACAATTGACCTGAAATAAAAAGGTAAGATTAAAAAATATAATTCAAGAATTCAGAGACAAACCAAAATTGTAACAAACAAAATGGAAACTGATGATAATCTTCACCGAATATAAATAACAAAGGCAAGTATACATCAAAACAAACATAGATAACACACATTTATTCTAATTTAGGTCATAGGAACAGATAATTAAATGATGTAAAAAAACAATCGAGCTAACGCAAACAGTCTTTCACCGATACGTTGAAAAGGAACGTTTGAGAACTTTAATCATACATCAGCCTTTATAGCCAAAGAGCGTGGCGAAAATGAAAAATAGAATGGCGCGTTCCCTTTTCGAAAATAATGGACTGGCCGCTGAGTCTCTCACCCAGTCGTTAGCGTAACTCGAAACTTATCGAACAGCATTCGGCGCGAATTTCCAAATGATTAATGCGTGTTCCATTTACGAAATTCTTGTTCCGGTATACCTTACCGGCGCGAGATGTTTTTCTTTTTTTTTAATTATTTCTTTTTAATATGTTGCCATTACAAAGCGCGCCTTTCCCACTAAAAGCTATACCGATACTTTTATTCTTTTGTTAAATTGTTTCCGATTTATCTTTGTTCGCGATTTAAATAACGAGCTGAGCTTGCATTACGTAGAAAAGTGAATAGCATATCGGCTTTATTTTTGAATGAAAAGCACTTCATTATCTTTAAATTCTAGTAAGTCTTTGATAATTCAGGAACTTGCTAAACATCTGCATAAAGGTTTTTTTTTTATAGAATTGCGCTTTATTGTAATATTTATATTATAGAAATTCCAAGATAGAAGGAAAGTTGGATGAAAATCGGCTTTATTAGAATTAAAATGCATATGTATTAACATATGCATTTTAATATACATAGGTATGTATTCTTACATGGTAAAGAGCAACAGAGATAATGATATTTATGTGACGTTCGTGTCGTATAAACAAATACACACACATTCTGCTGTGTTCATTATTATTTAACCCCACGGGTAAGTTTACAAAATAGAATTCAGAATAGTATTTAGTATTATTGAAGGAATGTTTGTACCGTTTTTGAAAATCGAACCGAATGCGGATGTTGTGGTATAAACATTGAAATAGTATAATTGGGAATTGCGTGGTTCAACGATTCGCTTTTAGGTAGAGAGAAAACTGATTTTTCGAATCGAAGGTGAGTTTTGAAGTTGAAAATGCCGCCAAACTGGAGTTTTCTATTCGATATTTGAAATTCAAGTTTGAAAAGAGAACAGGTACGTGTTGTTTCATCGTATACAGATGCTGTCTCCGCAAATATTGAATAGCGTGATTGAGGAATCGCTCCGCCTGTTTCCTTTTGAATAGTTGGAAAGAAATGCAAACATACATCAAACATTTGTTTCAAAACAGAGATATACTCTGCGGTTACATTTTAAAACTTCTGGATCATTAGGGCCGATACAACGGTTAAAATATTTATATACTATTTTCTTTCTACTATTTTTTTTCACTTGGTTTGTAGTTTCATTAAATTTAATCACTTACCTCAAACAACGTTAAGTAATTAAATAACGTATTAATATCTGCTAATTTTAACAAAATATTAAAAGGTCTTTTAAACTATTCGCGCTATTTAGCAATTTACCAATATATTGACTTTAACACGTCATTTTAATAACGGGCAGCTACACAGTATAACAGCAATCGAAAACCTTTTACTAAAAAAACAATTGATGCGCAGTGTAGGCGTATCAAATCGAATTAAAACGTGCACAGATTAAAAATAGTTTGTATGCCAATAGCGTGCCGCGGAGCGCTAGTTCGCGCGCACTTTGAATTTGAATATAGAACAAGGCGTATTGTGTTTGAATTGCCAGTTCAATTAACAAAATGCGGCCAGGTGTGTTATGCCGGTGACAGGCAATAGACAGGTTTGGTATAAGTGCTACGAATATTTACACACAAAATGGATATTTTAAGCGTAAATGGTATTAATGCCATTTTTTTACAAACAGTATGTTGCGACTGTAATAGGAAGAGGATAGGATTTACAGGAAGGATACATATCTTTCAAAAGCTAGTCTTCTTCTTTTTTATATTCATCTTCATCTCTTACTTATGAAAAAGTAAGATCAATGTTTTGGTGTTTATTTATTTCTTAGAATTACCACGATTAAGCCACGTCCTAATTACTGGTATCCGTTCATAATTAATTTATTGTAACTAATTCCACAGATCAGAGTCTAACCTGAGCTTGCCAATAGATGCGTTGTTACTCCCGTGGGACAAGTTGGAACGCTTCGGAAAAGCATGCCTCCTATACCACACCCTTCAGACCAGAACACAGATTAACACTGCTGTTATTAGGCTGAAAAGCATCTGGTGGTGGTGCATAGAGTCGATCTACAAATGGTTCTACGAACTTCGCCTTTGCTGTCTATTATAGTAGGTAAACTTTTATGCTACTATTTCATAAAGATAACATAAGATAAAAAAGGTCGATATTATTATTATTTTGGTAAATAATCATACAATATGGCCTCTATTTAGATATAACTGTGAGGCATTTAAATTTATTTGTGTATTTATGAATAGAATAATACTGAAAACGCATATAAAGCTAATCACCGCAAACCCTGTGAGTTTGCATTCACAATGGCGTCATTGGAATTGTTTAAATAATTTACATTGTGTTGAAGCTGAAACATGTACATTAACTTTGATTTGTCCTTTTAATATTTCCGAAAATTTAATTTTTAATATTTCGATTCTCTATATTAACTTTGAATTCTATTTTAATATTGAAAGTCGAAAATTTGTTTGTATTTATCATTCCACCGAGGACCTCCTCGGTGTAACGACCTACAACCGTCACATTTATTTCTAGCTTGATGTAGTTTTTTTCTATTGGTGGAAGGGTGTGGCTTCCGGCTCGTTTATACGAGGCGATTATCTTAGTCCTCGTAAGTAACAACGAATCCACATCAGATA
The DNA here is from genome assembly GCA_002930495.1 of Cecropterus lyciades. Taxonomy (NCBI): domain Eukaryota; kingdom Metazoa; phylum Arthropoda; class Insecta; order Lepidoptera; family Hesperiidae; genus Cecropterus; species Cecropterus lyciades. The sequence goes on along the minus strand of MOOZ01000144.1, from coordinate 1,752,372 downwards.
GGAATCTCTGTTCTATATGGAGTTACAGATGTCCATGGGCGGTAGTGTTTTATATAAAGTTTCTTACAAATGCTTATGGGCGGCATTGAAAGCTTACTATTAAGTGGATTGCATGCTTGTTTCTATCCCACAGTTGGATACAGATTTCCGTAAAGATCCTGTCCTATTCGGTTAACTTATTCGTATGTCATACATATTGGTAAATATGATTACGCCAATTATTTATAAGTCGTCGGAGATTCGTGTCAAATGTGTGTTTCATTATATGAAGAATACGAAAATGACGTATAATATTTAAAAAAATGATTATTATGTTCTTCTTTCTCCTAACGGAACATGTTTGAGTAAAAATAAATAAAACAAAATTAGTCTCCATTCGTACTTATAACGTCAATTTAAAAATAGCTCATAAATAAATCTAATTACCTAATTACCGAACATTTTACTCGAAATCCAAATATCGAGAGCACTACGATACTTCGAAACAGTTGTAAATTACTTCCTTTGCCGATGGTGGCAAAAAGCGGGCACAGAGAGCGAAAAATCAACCTCATTGGGGCAAACACTGAACTCTATTTACCATTCAGACTGTAAATAAAAAGAGGCGAGGCAATATCGAGCTCTGTCAAAGCTGTAGTTTGAACGGGAGAAAATGAACTGGCCATTAAAATATCGGGAACTAAAAAGGTAATGATCAATACGTAGTATCGGTATGCCCACTCTTTGTTAGGTAAGTGAGAAAATTAAGTAACGCTATTACCATTAACCTGTTTCTTTTTAAAACGTTGCAGTAGCAAACGAGCATGCAGTCCAGCTGATGGTAAGTGGTTTCCGCCCATGGATATCTGTGATCAACCCCAGATAAGATTAGTCTTACTTGAGGATAGCCACAGCGTTGCTACTCTTGAGGACTGAGTTGGAATGCCTCGGATAAGTTTGTCTTCTATACTCCACCCTTCAGACCAAGACACAGCAGCGCTTATCACTGCTTATTAGGCAAAAATAGATGTCGCGGTGGTACTTCCGGAGCCGAAGTACAAAGATTCTACAACCATCATGTCGGTAAGTGAAAAGAAATAAGTAGTTACTCAAATGTCTTTCAACGTATGTATTTTAGACTAACATAATTGCGGAATTAATACATTTAATAAGTATTATTTAAAGTAAAGTGGTGGGAAGGAGAAACCATAAGTAAAACTCTATCAACGACCAAAAAATTCTATTATCTTAACACTTATGGTATTCAATAGTCATTTAACATTAAGACAATGCTCTTTTTGCTACTTCTAAATAAATTCCGAGTCTTATTCCGAAATCACATAAAAAGCTAAATTGTCACTATATATTTGAATGTAAAGGCAGAAATAGTTTAAAAGACTAAAACTTGGCATTCAAACCACAATGAAATGGACTTTTCACGTAAGATAATACGACGGCGCGACGTTCTTACCCGTATGTTTATGTAGGAAATGGTTTTTAAATTTTCATATCCACTAAAATAACTATTCATGGAACGATTGTCAGTAGATACTGTTATTTTTAATAATGTAATTTATACAGTCTGGAGTGGTACTAGAATAAATGTGTTTGAGACCTAGAGGGCAGCTGCTATCTTTTTATGCCCCACGGCTGGGCATGAGTTTCTCCTTACAACTGTGGGAGTCTTGGAGCATATTCTACTACGCTGCTCCAACGGTCGGTGGAAGGTATACGGGTTAGTTGCCGTTGTCGGATGTTTTAAGCCATAAAGCCAGGTGTTAATTATACGTTCGCTTTCATGTTTCGTGCCTTTTACTCAATATACAAATGTATAATCAAAATTGTTGGCTGCTTGCAGTTAAATAACTGTGTTTTTGCTGTAAATAAAAATATAAAATTAACTTTTTCCATACTACTTGACTCTAATAGAAATGAAAAGTATCTGCCTTATATAGACATTTTTTGCCTCCAAAATTAGGTATTCCGCGAATAATACAAAGATAGACATTTTTGTCTCGAAATTATAGTTATCCCGTGCAAAGATTAAAATATTGCACGTGGGTGCACGTAGGCGGGTCCGATAGAGGTAACTTGAAGTAACTCAAAACCACTAAGGGAATAAAGCGGCCGCTCAAAGGATAAAACTTTTCGTAACTAGAACTGTTTGGTGGATTAGCATCACACTACGGCGCATCAATAAATATTTTCAACCTCAACTTCATCGATATAAGGGCTATTTAACGAGAATACATTTTCAGAGGGCCATTTAGCATATCTAAGCGTCAATTGAACGATTGTTCCCGTGTTTTCGGAGGGAGGGCTCTAACTCTATAATCACATATTTGAGGGGCGATTCCATTGTACGAAAGCTTTTTGTGGTGATAATCGTATAATAAATACACAGGCGCCTTCCTTGTAGCCGCCGAAGACTACAGATATATTATTGTATAGAATTGAACAACAATTTTAGTTTTAACAAACTTTTGAGGTCCACTGCTGGACATGAGCCACCTCTAATGGTGTTTTTTTCCAATAGTTACCGCTCCTGGCGTACTTGTTTCTGAATGCAGTAAATAGGTACTTATTACTATTATTAAATATTTATTATTAAATACTAGCAATTAATTTATCAATGTGATACTTGATTGATGATGATGATATATTACTTAATCTATAGAATAGAAACAAATGAAATGAATAGAAATTTTATGGAGAAATTGATCTCCGATATGACTTTAGCTTTAAGCCATTTTTGCGGCCTACTCTAGGTAGTGTTGTTTAAGCATTAAAAAAAAACAAATAAACACATAGTATTATATTATGAATTTTGACTTTTAGTAGCAATTGTTTAGACGTTAAAGGAGTATAATTAAGGGACTACAAACGCTATTTGTTATTTATCCCAAGCCATATCGGGCAAGTGATTAGTTACAAAATTTTGTATAATACATATTAAGTTTATATGTATATAATTTTATTTGTATGTATCGTGACAAATTTAACAAAATAGGAATTATGCTAAAAATATAAATATATCGATACTTAACATCTATCAGTTAATCCTTTTCTACGCGTAAATACGAATCTTTGCAGTCAAGTTAATGACAGTGCTTCCTTGTTATTGTCTGGTCTATGTATTTCTAAAGTCCTGATCCACAGGATAAGTCCCGTTGTTCACAGAAAAGCCGAGATATATTTTGATTGATCGCCAGTAAATTATTATCGAAGTAACTGTACATATTTCAAACTGTTTTCTTATATATTGAATAATTATATTCATGTTTATAAACAATTATGTACTGACTTTAGGTAAGTTATATGGTAATTTGATGTACGTAGTATGTAGGAATTATTTATTCAGGTTCATTTCGGTGTAAGTTAATACATGTAAAAATATTTATTTAATTATTTCAGCATATATTATTTAAATTCTGTAAAATTATAAAGAGTTAGTGTGTATTTAGTAATGTATTTTATAAAGAGTCCTAACGACAGAACGACTCAAAGAACTGCAACTGATTGGTAACGAAGGTATTTGTGTGATCATAAAAAAAAAACGATTACGTACGAGCAAAAATTAATTCAAAATAATAAGCGAATGCAACTTATGGATTCAGGAATTTCCAGTCAAACATGTTTTAACATGTTTAATTGGAAATTAAGCTACCGCTACTGCCAAAGCTAAGTACGCATTGGTAGGTTCACCTAGACTTTAGACCAATGTTTCCCCCTACTCTGAAAGGACCCCAGCAGTTGGTACGTAATGGACTGAAGACGATCCAGTACACTCCTGGTGTACAAAATATAACATATGAAATTATATTTCTCTATGTCCAGTATCCCGCTAGGATTGCAGGGAACTGTTACGCCCGACAGTGCCACACCACCGTAGAATAAAGACCCTTAAGTACACAAAATATGCCCATGAAATTCTTCATATTCATTCAATTTAATTTAGGTGCTATCAATCAATTCCAAGCCTATTTTGTTTGGATTAGAAATTTTTGGCCTTTCTATAAGTTATCGTGAAAATCTGCGTAACATAAGTCTACCTAAAGTTAGGCTGTTTTGTTATTTGCAATATCACAGACCCACTAGATGTTTAGTGGTTTCGCCGAGTATGGGTAACACAAGATTTGGGTCAAGGCGTTTGAAAATGTCAAGATTTGCTTTGTGGTTAGCCGCATTAATATATTTTTTTATGTTCATTCACAATTTTTCCTTAATTTAATGAATTAAGTGCTTTTCGTGCGTAATACACACTAGGTTCGCATACTGTGTTCTGAGTGTTATATGCCTTCCATACAGTACAATACAGAAAACAAAAATAAACAGAAAAAAACATCTATATTGTCATTGTCTGTCCAACCGGGTATCGAACCAAAACCTTTCGTGTGATCGCATATTATATTCCCTCTGTCCACTTAAATCTATTGTAAAGATCTACTGATGGACCTATTGCGGACAGATTTTTGTGTCCACTTTAATTATCGATCCATAATTTTATGCAAAGTGGATTTTTGGAACTAACGTGTGTCTGAAAGTCCATTACCAATAAAACACACACATAACATACTTTCTACGACTCAAAACAACCAAAATAAATTCAAATAGAAATCTTTTTGCGCAATTAATATAGCATAAGTGACTATTTTGCCCTACGTGTGCCTTATTTTGCCCCACCTTGTTATTATTAACAGATACGCATGACTGAACTTTATGTTTCAGTACACAATCCTAATTTTATGTACACAAAATTTAAACTAATTTACGCGGAACAATATTTCAAACACAGTTGGCGTAATGTCTAAATAAATTACCCAATTTGTGTACCAAATGAACTAGTTCGGCACGCTGATTTGTCAAAACGAATAATTGATGGACAGATTGGTGATTTATTATTGAATATTTAAAGCAATTTGGATTGCCTATCAATGTTGTAAAGGTAATTTAATTTTGGTACCTTCTTACTTAATATTATTGCGAAAATTATATAGCTATATATTATAGTAAACCTGTCAGGGACTTATGCTTAAATGGGTAAATAGTTATTAGGTTTTATCTGGGGCAAAAAGTACAACATTAGGTATTTATTGTTTTTTTAATGATTTCAAGTTTTTTACTTAATTTAAGCTTTTATAATATTTTGTGCGATTTAACATATTTGAAAAAAATCAATACGATTATAAACATAATTATAAATGGTCATCATACATTTCTTATTAAATTAGGGAGTATTTTTATTTCGTACATCACTGATAAAATAAGGGATAGGCAATTTCGGCAAGATATTTAAAATACGGAATGTCCCGTGAAATACGGGACGGCTGGCAACACTAATATAAAACCAAGTAATAGGTATTAGCTGTGGTTTATATAAGGCTATTTGGATTCAATTACATGAATCGTGCTCAAGTCAAGGTGAAACTGCGCTCGATTAGGTGCGTAATCATTCAATGAATATGGTTATGACAGCCAGATATCATAATGAAGTAAACATAGGATGAACTGGTTAGTTAATATCCGTAAAATATGTATCCATCAGCTTTTTAAAATCCAGTGCTAGATATAGGCTTGCTTTAAATGGGGTTCTTGCCGAGCACCGTTCCTGTGCCAGGCACGGTATTGTTGACTGGGTTTGATGTTACACGGGAAGCAACTGCCACCTATCTCCTGGATATGGCGCTGTTCAAGGCCAATACGCATGTTACAAAAACAAGCTTTTTTCCGTCAAAAAATAAATACATTATTAAACAATACATAATATATTTTTTAATGTTTATAATGTACAAAATAACATAATAATATAATTTGTTATATTCCACTTTAGTGTCGCACATCAAATGAATGAACTCTGCTCTCACAAAGAATAAAGCCGAGAAGAACGTTGAATTTCTGTGGAATCCATAAAACGAGCTGTGATGCCATCAACGCGGTAGATCGAATTGAATTAAATAAGCACCTCTCTCGCTATTTTTACGGAAACGAATTGGCAAAGTGTCCAGTGGATCCACTGATTGCATGGCACGGCACTCTAATTTACATGCACATAAATAGATTGGACGTTTTAAAAGAACGATAATCTTTTTCGTATTAGACAGATTGTGTACTGGGAGGTTCCAATAAATGACTGCCACTTTGATTGGACACACGTCTGATTTAATTGTTATAATGCTGTTATTAGTATTTTTTGTGGTTTCACTTTTTTATAATTTTAAAGAAGCATACGATCAAGCAGTCCACATGATTGACGACCCGCGTGGCTGAGCGGTCACCATACCGGTCTGACACGCAGTGGGTCCCGGGTTCGATTCCCGGCCAGACAGACATCGGAATGATGAGTTTAGATTTCTGTTCTGGGTCTGGGTGTTTGTGTATTCGTTTTTGTGTGTCCATGGCACCCACGACACAGGAAAAAATCCTACTGTGGGGCTATGAGTGTAGAAAGCGTGTAGGAAGCGTTGTAAGTGAATGATGGTAAGTGGCCACTGCCGTCCATGGACAACTAAGAGTGGAAGTAAGCAACACAGTAAGAAAACACAGGAAGTAAACGCACAGGTGCGATGTTACTCCCGAAGTCTAAGGTGGTCGCCTCATATAAAAGTGTGCTGCATTCACTGCATTAGTATCAATGTTCTTCCTAATCAGTTGCTCAATAGTAAGTATTCTTGTATGTAACTGATGGTGCGGTTTAGATGGTTTCATACATAAGGCATTCAAACTATTACCGATATCGAGTAAGGATCTTTCTTTTTGTTTTTGTATTTGAAAATAATACGCATGAAAAATAGACTACTGTAATGGAAGTTAAGTGGAAAGTGGGGCAGATAATACCAATCATAGATAATGGAAGCCAGTCTTATAACAAACTTACCTATATCGACATCCGAATATAATTGTTTAATAAAACTGCAGCATTTATAACTTACCTGAAACAATAATAAAATATTATAAGTATTTTGTATACACACAATTTAAAAATAATTTAATTGTATGTAAAATAAATTAAACCTCCAATTTAAGTAACATACATTGTCATTGTTAGTATGTGCATTTTTAGAGCAATTTTCCATTTTCTTATTATTTGTATTTTAATAAAATATTTTATTTCCCGGCAAATTTGGATTACACGGAATCCATTTCTACCGTAAACAACAGAGCGACAACGAATCCGGAAATCGTAAACATTTTTATTACGAAAAGCGTTACAATACGGCTTCAATGACTATTGGATATACAATCCGCAAATCTATACATATAAATAAAATTGAAGTGTCTGTTTGTAATATCAAAATAACAGTTTTTTACCAAATGCATATCGAAGTATATACGATACTGATAACAAA
>MOOZ01000144.1:1692043-1702550 GCA_002930495.1 Cecropterus lyciades | reverse complement strand
AAAATATATATATATATATATATAAAAGAGAGCCGGCAACCACACTCTTACACCGAAACGTAAGAACTGCTTCACGTTATAACTTGGTGTTGTGTTGGTACTTCCCCGGTCCAACTACACTGGTTCCACCTGGTAATGTGGTATATGGAATAGTATATCGTGACTTGTAGAATTTATAAATTTATACAGAAGTTCAAAAGAGGAATATAAAATTCTATGACAGTAACTTAATAACGTAGCTTCCAATGGCGGCCAGTCACGTTCAAACTGTATTCAATTTAGTGAATTCGCTTTTATGCAACATTACTCTCAAATTATTAGGATGTTTTATTAGTTTGCTATGAGCAAGTAGTGCGGTAAATGTAGCTATTGACTTAATAAAATAACTAGAAATACTTACATATAAATGATAATGACTAATTTTGACATTTTATATCTAACTAATGCATAATATACCAACATGGCGGACTAACAATGACGGAGCAGTACATTCGAGTTCAAAATTTATAATATACAACATTACTTTTATGATATAAATAGCATTAAATAATGAGCTAGCTGACTTGTTGCATTAATGAACTGTTATAATAGCAATTATTTTGACAGCAAAGTTCGCGCCAATGCATTAAACAACATGGCGTTGTAAATATGACAGTAACTAAATAACGTCGCGTTCGTGAATAACGGATGCGGTCGCGTTCAAATTTTATGCATTACCCCCGTCTGCCTTATTCCCGGCTGTCTGTTGCAGGATGCGACGTCACAATAACTTCGGAGCCGCGATTCTTCGAAACGCCGCGAATTTCGACAATCGAATATCAGCGAGTGACGTCGCGATAACTTATTGTGCTGACGGGAACTGTTTTTGATGTACTTGAAATTTGATAAGTTATAAATTGAGAAATAAATGCGCGAAGACAATAAAGTAAAGGAACGTGAAAGGAGCCAGGTTTTACAAAACGACGACACAATTTCTTCTTTTATAGAAACCATGATATCAGACTGAAATCTATAATTAAAAATCTTTACGGATCGTTAACGAAAAAAATATCAGATTATGATACAGGTGATAAAGTACTTTTTTTAAATACCTTGAGTCCTTTGGGCATTGCAGTAGTGAAATTACAATTTGCTGTAGATACCTAAACCATAAAGCCGTGCAAATACATCGATTCGGCTGTCGTATTCGGATGACATCTGATATTCCTTTTAGAGTGTGTACCCATGGCCACAATCGGTCCGTGCTCCGTACGCCGAGCCAGTCAAACGGTTGTGACAGCGCGGTAACAGCGGGATTGCTGACACACCGCAAATTGCCTTCGCAGTACCTATCACTGCTTTGTCTACTTTGCGTGGGTGGAACTTTTTGTCTTGCAAGGCAGGGGTCTCTGCGACCGCGGATGGGCTGGGCATATATGGCACTGTTGTAAAGCAGTTTGATGGAAACTTTGAAATTAACACTTCAATTTTCTGTTAATTTCAATGAGACATTTTAAATTCCTTTCGTTCGTTAACGACTTCAATAATGTTATTGACTGATAGTATAATATGCAAAACCTCGTCTTCTTATCCTTATCCCCAACTCATAAAATTCATATTTTAACCATACTTCGTTAATCATCAGTAGTAGATTGTATTCAAAAACTGACGACCCGCGTGGCGGAGAAGTCACCATACCGGTCTGACACGCAGTAGGTTCCGGGTTCGATCCCCGGCCAGACAGACATCTGAATGATGAGTTTAGATTTCTGTTCTGGGTCTGGGTGTTTGTGTGTTCGTCTTTGTGTGTCCATGGCACCTACGACACAGGAGACAATTTTAGTGTGGGGCTATGAGTGTAGAAAGCGTTTAAAACTAGACGTTCATTTGACATTTCGTAACCCCTTCAATTTAGTGTCCATACCACAATCCTACCGTATTCTAGAACCAGCAAATGTTGACAGGCGCGGTTAGACCGAGATTGTTGAATTGACGTAGGTCGTATAGAGTGCTCTTCAGTTGTTCGCTTCAATGAAAGGCCACTTTTCATTTAGCCATTTTTTAACATTAACGTAGCAAATGAGGATGCTGCCTACCTGTATGATAAGTGGTGGTAACTGAAACTCATGGACATCTGTAATCAACGCCAGATAAGGCCAGTCTTACCTGAAGGTGGACATAGGTTTGTTGGGACCCATAAAGACAAAGTTTTTTTTATACTATGGAAGTAGCAAACGAATATGCGGCCCACCTGATGGTAAGTGGCTACTGCCACCAATGGACATCTGTAATCAGCCCTAGGTAAGATCAAAGTCTCACCTTAAGTTAGCCACAGATGGGTTGCGACCCCTGAGGACTAAGATGGAATGCCTCGGAAAAGTATATATCCTTTACCACACCCTTCAGACCAGATCACAACAGCGCATAACACGGTTGTTATTAGGCAGAAATAGAAAGTTGGAATACTTCGGATAAGTATACGCCCTTAACACACCTTGCAAACCAGAACACTCACTCAGCAGTGCTTAGCATTGTAGTTATTAGTTAGAAACAGGTGTGGCGGGTTCCTCCAGAGTCGAACTACGAAGAGATACCTCTTTCAAAAGCTACTTAACTCACACATTGTACAATTACACTCATTTTCTATGATTGGTGTTGTTAGTATTTTAAGTAGTTCTTTAGAGTGTACATCTTATAATATATCTGTACAAAGAATTGCTGTATTTTAAAAAAGGCGTGTCTGCTTTGCTGCGATGTACAGAAAATTGTACCATTTTAGAAGATTATCTTATGTATGTTTTCTTATTTATTGATTACCTATTATATTGTCCATTCATTCATCAGTGATTCCTAGACATTGGCGTCTAAAAAGGTTTACATTTTATTTACATTTCCATTGCTCTTTTTTGCCAAATACACCAAATTCTAAGTAAACAGGTAGCAAAATATAATATTTTTGTAAAAACCATTATATTTCACGTACAAAATAGAAAAAGGAAGACCGCGGGCAATACGCCTGCTGTGACAACGCTCTACCGGCTCCGAATACGTTGTTTTATTACAAGCTTTCCATATCACGAAACTGTGGTGTGGCTTGAATTGACAGTTATAGAACATCGAAATGTAACGCAATTTTTGTAGCTTTAACTTCAAGATTATAAGCCAAATTATGTTTTGTAGAACATTCGGTCCATCATCAAACGTATGGCTCAATGATTATACGTAAGAGACGTTACGTTTTATCTAACTAATATTATACATACGATAGTTTGTGAGGATGTATGTGTGTTTGTACTCTTTCACGCAAAAACTATTGGTCTGATTTCGCTGATATTTGGCACACAGATAGTTTATCCGAAGCGGGCGGACCCGCGGGAATAAGGTAGTGTTATATAAATAATCATATTTCTGTACGAATTTTAGAAAAGGGTTTAAAACTAGGTATATCAGTCTATCATGCTGATCGAAACCTACAAGTTGACTAAATACAATTTTTGTTACAATATGCAACACTTCCACGCATGCTAGATTTATTTGTATACTTGTCATAAAAGCAAGTGATAATACATAACAACACATGACATCTCTTAGTTAAATAGACGTATCGTAAGATACTAAGAATATTTTAAACGATTCTATAACAGTATGAAATGTACATTATTATAAAAAAAATCATAGCATCAGTTTAAGTTAAAAAATTGTATGCTTTTAGCTCGGATTTTAATAAAAATATTGAACCTTTCAAAATCCAGGAAAGAATTGAAGGCGTCGCTATGGTACAGACAATCCATTATCTTAATTCCAACTGATAGAACAATGTCAAAAATCCAAAGGATCCGAGGATCTATAGAGATGGGTTTGCTACTTTAATATCGAGGTGTCGGGAAAATATTATTTTATTAAAATCGTTGGGGCAGGTGAGACCCGCGGGACGCGATCTGATACGGGGAATAAAAATAACTGAACATTTCCAACCGGCAGAAAATATTCACTCGCCTTGAATGGTATCCACGTGAACTGAAAAGTCCTGAATTGTCTACATGATATAAAATTCCCAATTAATTAAAATGAGATGATATAGTAAACCGCTGAATATACTTTTATTTTCAATTTGCATAATTGGCGAAAGTATTACTAGAAATTGTATTATTTCTTTTTAAATAAAGAAAAAAGTACGAAATTTTTTTTTAAATTTCGATTTATTTAATTGTTTTCATGTTTCTCCAGGAATTGTCTACAACGTTTTATACCAGAAATTCCGCTTCAAATGTTTCCTCATCTTGCTCCTGGAACCTTTAACATGGTTACCCTACTCTCTACTACATACAATATCCTTTTACCTCACCCGCGCCCGTTCCTTTATTGATCTATTCAATCGTTCGTATGAAATTATTTTTTGTGATGTATTTGGTTGAATCGTGTCGCGTTTGTTAAGTACCGTGTTATTGTACGGAAATACCAACATTTTCTTTCATAATGGTCCCTGCGAATAGCCTGTTTGTATGGGCATGTTCAACGCGTAGAATTGATAAAGAGATAACGATGGACGTGATAGGTATTTATGTGATTTCACAAGTACTGTATGCTTAGTATTTTTTCGTGTCAAGCGTTTCTACGCTGTTTGGGTGTCCCATAAGCTCACGTAAATTAACTAGCTTTAGTTCATTTGTACCTCCTGGCTCCAACTTTGCTTCCTATTCTGATTTTGACTCCATTACCGGTTACGATTGTGACTACTACAAACCAAATATATAAATTTTGTTAAAATCATCTCCGTAACAACTTTACTTTTATTACATACAAGCAAACCGGATCAAACTGTAAAATATATAAAATCATAACTCTCCTTTTGATTTGGGAGGTAAGAAGCTCTGCATACACATAAGTATAAATTGATTTGTTATGTTAATTGTAAATGTATTAATACTGCCGGGGAATTGACCCTGGTGTCTGATCAATTTCCCGGCAGTATTCACTACCTAATATAAAAAGTTGAAATTTACTGTCTTTGATTTGAACATGCCTGCAAATTTTTAAATGTTTTTATGTTTACGGTCTACACAGATATATCTTTTTTTGCAAAATAACTCACCCAAAAACATATAAATGTTTGTACAAACCTACATGTCAAGAAATTTGAAATCTGAACATATTTCGGCGATTTTTTTGTAAAATTAATTTTACGTGGTTTTTAAAATGTGTTGATAATATCTTCCTTATCGTAAGCGGTTAATTAAAACATAATAACTGTGAAAAAAATCACGAATAAATTTTGCGTAGAGAATCTTACTCCTATCCACGTGATCACAACGCGGGACCGTCTCAGAGGCCACTTGTAGGGTGCTCAAGAAACCGTGTCAGGTGGCTGGAAGTTAGGACAGGCTTTGTGAGGATGCGGATACACAAGAGGTTCTTGTTGACTCGCTATATTTAGCAGGTTCAGCCGACCTATATTGATAAGAAAAGCGCGATAACAAAAGGATTTTTTTTTTTTATTAATATAGAAGACAGAATAAAATATTCAATTTTCTGTTAACAGACTTAGTTTCTGGCCGGATATTCTCATTTGAGGCCGTGTTCTGTTTCAGCGGTCATGTAAGAATCAAAATATTGTAACTGAAATTTTCATTTCACTTCACCGCTATACATGGACAGCTATAATGAGCACCAGATAGGATTCGAGTCTTACTTGACATCGGTCATAAATAACTCAATGAATAGCCCTTCCTACAATTGTAGCCTCACACTAGGATTTTATCCTGTATCATGGTTGTCAAGGATACACGCAAAATGGACATATACTGCGTGTTCAGAACTGAAATCTAGAATTATTCAGATATTCCTTAAGCCGTTAATCTAACTTAACCCAAATCAATATGGTGACCAATACAGTATTAACACCGGTTACACCAGTAACTGTTATACAGAATGTATTGAGTGTAAGCAGCCTATGTATAGAGTGTGTGAATATCAGTCACATCGAAAAGTTCAGTTAGCACCTTAGAAGCTCTAAATTGTATCTCCGAAAGTCTATACCCAATTTTCCCGTACAACTCCTAGTCCTTTCACATGTAATATGTTTTCAGACTTTCATTCGAGGCACGTTCCACGTCACTGTCTTGAGTTACGTACAAGGTGTTTGTGAAGTACATTTCGCTGCCGGATGCTGCTGTGTCTAACAGTTATAAATGGCCGATACCTGCCTGCGCCTTAGTACGAGTTCATTTCGTTTCCTTAAAACGATCATTATTTACGTTTTGGCCCATAATTTGGAATGAATATGCAAAATCCTGTGAAATGATGGGCGTAAAAGTAAACAATGATTGCTTTGAGGAAACGTAATAAACTCGTATTACGGGCACTGAAGGCACTATGCCTGGAATACGAGTTTATTACGTTTAAGTTCATTTAGTGAAATTGGTCAGCTTTTTTATCTCATTGAAATAGCAAACAAGCAGGCAGTCCACTTGATGGTAAGTGGTTACTACCGCCCGTGGACATCTGCAAGCAACTTCATATAGAACAGGAGTTCTATCTGAAGTCGATCACAGATGTGTTGCTACTCCCGAAGACTGAGATAGTCGCCTCATATATAAGTAAGTCGGCAACTACACGAACTTTCAACGAAACGAAAGAACTGCTCCACGCTAGAAATATGTATGTCGGAGGTACTTCTCCGGTCGAACTACACTGGTTCTGCCACCTGTCAATTCTAGTGTCAAAAAGCTTATTAAAATTAAACTGCGTCAATTTGACCAACAACTGACCAAGTTGGTATTGATATTTCAGGCTCGTTGCGTACACAGCATTAGGCATTCAAGGCAATTGATACACTATCATAAATATGATCATAATTGACGTTATTATATAGCCTGAACCTGTGTAATTGATATGGTTGTCGGCTGTTATACTTGATTCACGAAAAAATCGATGAAAACACATTTACCTACAGTCAGCGCTTCTAATACTTGGACTTACTATAAAGATATACAGAAACATAATCAATTAATATGTTTTAAGTTAAAAAAAAAACATTTTTAGTGTGAAACAGTTCTTGCGTTTCGGTGGAATAGTGTGGTTGCCGAGTTACTTTCATTTGAGGCGATCATCATAGTCCTCGGGGAAGCAATGCACCTGTGATTGACTTCAAATATATTGTAACCTCATTACGCACGGAAACTCAAAAAGACCTGAATTAATATATTGAAACGAAATTTACACTTATTTCTGTAAAACGCTTCGTCTTTATTCTGTGTAATGCGTATTTTTCCTTGTTTACAAATCTTTATTGCGTTTGACAGGTTATTCTGACGTATTCCATTACTCTCGTCTCCCTAACGTAATGTAATATAGCTTTTTATGATTGTCCATAATACAATATTAAATTCGTAACGTTTGGAGGATTTATGTTGTTGAGAATATATTTAAATATAGCGATGCAATTTAGACCATTTCAATTTTTAAGATTTAATTAGGTAGGTTAAGTAATTAAATTGTTTGGATGTTTTTGTATTGCGTTTGGAATGCGATATTTTTTGTTATTACAACACTAAATATTCTTAACGTTCCAGTTACTTATTTAATAATATTTTTTGTTCTACTTTAATAAAATGTTTTCCCTGAACCGTATTTTTATCCAGTTAAAAGAAATTGCATAGCTCAAACAAACAATAGATTTCAAACATTGAAACAGCCATTCAAATATAACTGCAATACCTGTCACGCAATCTTGGAGGCCATCGATGTCGATAATTCACGTGGCACGTCACTATAAATCAGCCGCCCGATAGTGATGCCCACGTACCAACTAGATGTCGATAAATATTCTAATCTTGCATAACCCGTTCGCAGGATCAGAAGGACGAGTGTATTGGTGTATGAATCAGTTCCCTATGAATCAACAGGAATATCGGCGTTTGCAACAGGTAGTCATCGCCAGCATGTCATCGTGATGTCTATACCTAGGTTGAAGGAGTTTTTGCGATGCAAGCGCGTAAGATGCCGGTTGACAGACTTATTTTTTTTCTTTATTAAAAAAACACACTACACTCATACTCTACACTAGGATTTTCTCCTGTGTCGTGGGTGCGATGGACACCGTGATGAAATCAATGATGAGTTTAGATTTCTGTACTGGGTCTGGGTGTTTGTGTATTCGTCTTTGTGTATCCATATCACCCACGACACAGGAGAAAATGCTACTGTGGGGCTATGAGTGAAGAAAGCGTGGAAAGCGTGTGTCTGTCTGGCCGGGGATCGAACCCGGTACCCACTGCGTGACCGGTAGTTTCACCGCTCCACCACGTGGGTCGTCGAAGTCCTCAATCGATGCAATGCACCTGAAATCGGCTTCAGAAAGAACCTCTGTTGTATGTAGATAGGTAGGTAGGATAGATATTCGAATTATTTCTGCCTAATAACAGCAGTGTATGCGCTGTTGTGTTCTGGCCTGAAGGGTGTGGTAAGGGAGACATGCTTTTTCGAGGCATTCCATCTCAGTCCTCAGAGGTAGCAATCATCTGTGGCTAACCTTAGGTGAGACTTTGATCTTACCTAGGGTTGATTACAGATGTCCATGGCCGGCAAAAGCCACTTACCATCAGGTGGGCTGCATGCTCGTTTGCTACTTCCATACTATAAAAAAAAAACAAAAGATAGTGACTGCTTACTATCAAATAAACCGCAAGTTTCTTCTTGCTTATAAAAAAAACTCCTGCCAGATAGTGTCATTTAATAGCATTTTTGAAGCGATTTTCTTATGACATTTTAATTATTGGAATATAAACTTTCAGTGGAATGCAAGCACTATTTTACCCTAGAAATAGTGGTGATACCTTCCTAATTGCATAACACTGGTTCCATTTCCTTTTAAACAGTGTGAGATTAAAGTTATTTAATGGTACATACATAAAATAATACCGTCGGACGCTCCTCAAGTTACGAATTCGGCCACTTTTCCCAACTCGTGGAAAGTGAATGTTTGTTTATTTATGGTAATGTCGCCGCGATACGGCCGAATAAATTTTAATGGTGCTGTAAAATTTCGATCTCTTTCCCGAGATATGCGCTTTCTGTTGGAATTTCTGTAGTAATAGGCATCTTCCAAAGTGAACAGAGTCGCGATTTCGAAAATATGTATCCGATTGGCATAATAACCAGGAGTCTAATATCTAGCATTTGTTCTGTGGATTGCAGAAGTTTTGTTACTATTAATTTCAGTATCAAGTTTGTATTGTAACGTTTTTAAGATTTCGATTTATTTAGAATTCTAAAATTGAAATATTTATTAATTGTGAAATCATTCGTATATATAAAAAAATATGTTATTTTTACATATATACTGAACAGAGGTCCTAAATGAACTAAGTATACTATGGTTTGGAATATCAATATTTTACGACAAAACCAAAGCAAAGAAATGTGGAAAATACAAATTGGCATTGAACCCGTTAGCATACCGTACAAATACCAGCAAGTTTGCACATCGCTTGCCATCTGTCAAAAACAAATAACCAAACAAGTCAATGCTATAAAAAGACACATTAAACGAACATTCAGCGAGCACCGGCAGTAAATTATTAAATATTTAGCTGGTAATTTAATAAAGCTGGTTATCGCGTGGGCGCTGGTTTCACCATCTGCCGCTAATTAACTCACCGAATGTGGGATCCTAAAAACCTAATTATGCATTCGGGTCGCGTGATTTTGTGGACATTATGAACCGCCTAATATGGAGTTATTTGATTGTTATTATCATTTTTAATACGATTAGTATAAGTAGCTGACGACCGTGCAGTTTTGATGGTAAGTAGTCACTTCCGCCCGTAGACATCTGTAAGCAACTTTACGTAGAACAGGGGTTCTATCTGAAGCCAATTACAGAATTTTGCCTCACATGAAAGGGAGCCGGTAACCACACTTTTCCAAAATCAATTAGCAAACATTTTTCGGACCAGAAGTCGTGAGCATTTCATTATCAGCTACAAGACATAAGTGTACATATAATCTAATTGTTGTTTGGCCTCTAGTCATGTTACAGCGAATTTTACCAATTTTTTTATGTATCTCATTTAATTAAGGTGACTTACTTAGTAGAATTAACGAACATTGATATCCGTAAGTTAAATTTAACATTTTCTTTTCCAAAAATACTTTTATCGTAAACGAACGGAGCGGAAGTTCCGGACCTCAGGGAATGAGCAATTTGGACGCGCATGAAGATACGACCCTCGTGGCTATTCAGATATTTCTAGAAATTTCCCATAGCGCTCATAGCTTTAGGCAACTGGATAATTAAATTAGATATGCGTTAAGTTATATCATTAAGCATGGTTCATCGCTCACCTGAGAACCACAAAACAATAGTTTCAATCGTCAATCACTCTGCGCTGCAAGTGTCAGCGTTCAGCTTTAATAAATGTACATATGTTTGATTTAATAAGGTCACTAAATGTCGCTGTAAAATAAAGCGAAATTTGTCGAAATGCGCTCAACGCTGATGCAGCGCCAAGTGGATGTTACTTGGCCG
>MOOZ01000144.1:1678491-1689445 GCA_002930495.1 Cecropterus lyciades | reverse complement strand
CTTTAGTACAACCCGGATACATTCCGTTAAAATTAACAAATGATATGTGAAACCATGCAATATTGTTACCAACCCGACAAATAGGAACGAACGGGAAATCAACGGAAGGGGAAATTCTTTAGATACATTACATGGTAGTCTCATTGTTATCAACCATTCATACAGTTGAGATAAATCTACTTCGCAAAAATCAGTGACTAACATGATTATGATAAGTATAATAAGATAAATATTGCAAAGTTGCTAATAATAGATATATGCATACTTAACATGCTTAACACGCTTTTGACACTCATAGCCCCACACTAGGATTTTCTCCTGTGTCGTGGGTGCCATGGACACACAAATACGAATACACAAACACCCAGACCAGAACAGAAACCTAAACTCATCATTCAGATTTCTGTCTGGCCGGGGATCGAATCCGGGACCCATAGCGTGTCAGACCGGTACACTGCGCGTCAAACATGAGGTTAATATAAGTATGCCCCGGGTCGTAGAACCAGTTAAGTTTGACTGGGGAAGTATCACCGCCACACCTAATTCTAGAGTGAACCATTTCTTCCGTTTCGGAAGGGTGTGGTTTCCGACTCACTTATGTATGAAGCGACCATCTTAGTCCTCAGGAGTAGCAACACATCTGTGATCGACTTCAGATAGGACCCCAGTTCTATATAAGTTTCTTACACATGTTCATGAGCGGCAGTGACTACCATCTGGTGGACTACATGCTCGTTTGTTACTTCAAAAAAAAAAGTTCTTAAGCTAGGTAAAAATACTGACGTATTGCAAATCAGTAGATTAGACACGCCTTGAATATGATTACGTTTACATTGTCGGATAGAAATGTTACACGCTTAAATAAAGTCTATTTGAGCGTGTGACGTTTTGTAGCATCATAAATTGTTTGTTAAAATCTTCTGTAGTAAAAAATAAGTTTATTTTCATAACAGCTAATTACCTAGAAAGTTCAACCGAGAGTTAAAAACATAAAACTTGCGAACAATTTATCTCCACTGGAAGTTATTACTAAAATACAAATACGGCCATAAAAATTCATCACAAAAGCGGGATAAATCCCGTTCGGTCGAATAGTAAAATTGTCAGAAATCAAATTGTTCGTGGCACGAAATCAAACATTTATAACACTTGGCACAATTCCACTCGTACCTACATGATGCGTTGCGCAACGAACACATTTGTTTCACTATACACGGATAAGCGATACGCGGTAAATGAGTTTTAATGAAGAATACTGATGAAGAAGCGTTTTTTTAATAACTACTTTATTTGTCAAACACCATCATTAATATTGGACGTAATCTAAACACCAACGAAATTATTACAAAATTAAACAATAGAGTAGGGTTTTGAGATTCTAAATTCAAATTCGAAATCCAAATTCAAATTCCCAAATTCGATTTAGGCGGCCATCAGATGCACACTAATTTATCATGAAAGCCAAAATTAACAGGATCTCATAAATATGGGAGATATTTTTTGACCAATGACATTATATTCCATGACTATTAGACTGAAATTAGGAAAGCGTTTAAAAATCAAACTAAATATCAGGTGAAAAATTTGTCGCCTTAAATGTTACAATGTAAATGCGACTCGGCATCAACTTAATTGACAAATTAAAACGTAATTAAACTAATAGTTATTTAATATTATTGATAACTTATTTTGGAAAATTGTAAATATCGCTTTCTAGTAACACTAATCTTAACGTACCTATTACAACTGATCCATCCATATTTCCTCATGATCGTATTGATTAAATCGTTATTCGATGCAAGTCTGACAGCTTCTTAGTGAAGATTATGCAAATTCCCATCTTGTCGATTTGTATAAGGCTTACAATCAGATATTCTTACACAAGTGCCTTATTCAATGATTTGGTTACCGTATTCCTCATTTTCATTCGACTCGTTAGATAGTTGACGAAGGTGATATAAAATATCTTTGATATTTATGTAGGTACTAAAGATGCTTGTATACTTCCACTAGCTTTATGAGCTTTGGAAACATTAAAATGACCATATTCTCTTAGACTATTTTATATCAGACGTATCGCCAGTGCTTCACTGATATTAATAAGTTACTGATAATAATTCCAGATAAAATTTTAATTAAAATCTTTTTAATACGTGGCTTATCTTGTATCTGATCAGTTTTATAATAACTTTTGTCATGATAGCATAAAATTAATGAGTTCATCGTGTATTAATTTACATGTATAGCTTCAGGCTTTGAGATGACGAGATTCATGTGCATGACGCGGCAAAGATTATGTAAATGTAACAAATGAAACTACCGTTGCGTCATGCGCATTGTTTGATGTCCCTGAGCCGTGCCAAGCTTCTTCTGAAGTTATTTCATTAAATTTAGAAGTTCTCGGATTGTTCTTCTCAAACTGGGCTCCGAAATTACTATGATTTAAATTAAATTGTTACTACAATGTTAGCTCTAAACCAGATTTTCACATTATTTTTTGTATCCTGTTATAAGTTACATTAAAATTAAATTTTAGAAACAATGTCGAGTCTTCGTTCTCTTTTTTCGTAATAGAAAATGTTTCGAAGTCCCCATTTTCAACTAAAACAAAGTAGAAGTAGTCAGTATACATTACGCATTTTAACAATCCAAATGATCTTCAGCTGGGTCTGTTCTTGTAAATTCTTTAGTTTCAGCTAGTGCCTAATTATTTTTAATTAAGAACTTCTCAAAGTTTCAATTGGTAACTGCTGAAATTGGAAAAGTTGATAATTTTACTTAACCTTTGGTCTTGTTGACAGTACGTGACAGTCCGAGGTCACCGGAGATAATTAATTCAGGACCTTACGGAGATATTTGAACTTTGCAGGTAAATAAGGTACAGCAAATCCATTTCATCAAGGTCACAACTAAAACTTTGTTGCGAAAGAAGCTTCTATCTTGATTCTCGTGACTTTACCAATAGTGTGATTTTCGTATCTAAATGTAAATATCTTTGCATAATGTAATTAGACACAATGTTATCAACCTTCAACGCTCACTGTAAACGCTTTGGTAAATCTGTGAAGTTCAGGTTACTATTTTGACACTGCGTTTGAATCAAACGATAAGCAAACTTACTGAAATTTGTTTAAAATATTTCATAATGAAATTTGATACCCTCAATACTATTATGACATGGATTATTTCATAACATTTAAGATGTAAATGTCCTCGTTTCTTCCCTTATGGACCATTACCAGCTTTCACAAGACCAGCTCCCAGTGGAAGCCGTTTGGGAGACTAACGAGCAATTTGGTATATCTTAATAAGCGATCGCTGGTTCTCGCGTTATCGCAACATCTACGCAAACAACGCATCAATGTTTATATTAAGTTCAAGATCAGATGGGTAGTGATTTAAATATTCAAATAGGATTCTAGAAATAATAATTTAGATGAAATTGAGAGTATACATTTTTATCTATCGTTAAAAGAAATAAAATAACTACAGCCAAGCTGAATCGATGATTTTAATAAGATCATATTTAATAAGCAATTAATAAATCTATCTGTATAGCAGTTAAACATTCATACATACTTTATTTTCGACTCAGTCGAAATACTAAAAAAATACTCGGAGGATGCATTACATCACATTGTGCATGATTTAAAAATAAAAGGCATTCAAAACTAACAAAGCAAAAGAGAACACATAAGGAAAATATGAACACAAAGTCCAAGGCATAGTTGATGAAACATTACATAAAAATGATTGCTCATTTCGCGCAATTGTTTTTATCGTGGCTCATCGCGAGCGACTGCGTAGAGCGTTTATTTATAAACAAGTTGTGCGCGGAGATGCACCAATAAAAGTTGTTGTTTCCGCACCGTACTATTGCGAATATTAAAAAACATGAAATATTGGCCTCGAGCCAGCGCTACGAGCCACGTTTGAACGAAACAGAGCCTCCGTGTATTGCATGCGAACTGTTTCCAGAAGAATACGCTATGAGTATTGTTTACTTGCGTACGGATTTTGATCCGGCTCGAAGGACCAAATGAGTTTTTAGAACACATATCTGAAATTACTTTTGAATTGTGGTTAAGTTTTGCAAAGTTAAAGCTCTGCAATCCTCATATCGCCTCATCCATCTATCTCAAAGTGGATCAACAGTGTTAAAAAGTTTAGCAGGTCGTGGGTTCATGCGAACTTTGTTACAGTACGGTCTGCATTTACAAATTCAATTCATAACTAAACCCACGTAGGATGAAGGGAAAGGTATTTGTCGGAAGTTGTAATAGACCGAACGTGTGTATTTTGGTGTAAAACTTAGGCAATTAATCTGAAATTTCTGGTTTAGTGACTATGTAGAGCGTAAAGAGCTTATAGATTTTTAGCACTGGTGCATCTTAAAATAGTAAATCGATAGACAACAATATAATTCTAATTATTTTGAGAATCTCTATTGCAAATGATCGATAGCTCTCCTAGGTTGACTTCCTGAAAAGGATATAAATAACTAGTACTTGTAAGTAAAAGCAATAGCTGCGCAGGTGTTTGGTTTGAAGTTAGTGTGGACTTGTTTGCGGGATACCAATTTAGTTCTTAGATGTAGCAATTTATCTGTCATCGACTTCAATTAGGATCTTATTTTGTTCCATTATCCATGAGCGATCACACATTTGATTCCAGATATCCATGAGCGACTACAACATCAGGAAAGTGCTTTTTGTTAGAAACAAATTCTTCTAGAAAATATCAACACTTCGAGAAAAGCTAGGGGCAGTGCCCTTGCGTTTCGCTTGGCTCGTCGTGGCGGGGGCACTACCGTGCCTCCAGATTTAACGAAACGATCACTAAACATAGTAAACTGCTCATCTATCAGCAGCTTTTGTACAATTAACGAGTCGGTTGAAACGTGCAATTACTCCTATTTCTCGATCGAAAAAACCTGTGCAACAGGACTAATCCCAATCGGAACTAGCTCGTCCATCTCATCGGGAGATTGGAACGAAACTAGATTCTTTCGGTTTCATGCCTCCGCGGCCAGCGGACCATTATTGGCCAGTAATGCTATTTCTCGTCATGAATTTTTATTCCCTATTTTCTGTTCGGAACCCGTTTCGTTGTATTGTCTCTTGATATACTATGTGATGTGTAGGAAACCTACATCTTCAATTTGATTTTATTTATGGTCTTTTAAATTATTGAAATGATTAGGGAGGCTTAAACATCATTCCTCATCAAATTCAATAATCAAATCCAACTCGAAATTTTAAATGCGTCATTTAATCGAATATATTTGAAAATATTAATTTCTGTAGAATAAAGACAACACATTAATCACTTTCAAATATTATTTGGACAGTTTACGTATAAAGAATAATACAACTATTTTTAGTAGCACTTAACATTGTGGAAAAAATATTTCGCATTCAAACCGCTAATATAAGCGAGTCATTGATTTCACTATCCCGAGCACGGCAGTGGCGGGTTAATAGCGCAATTGGGGCTTGAGCGAGCCTTTTTGTTCAAAAATGGTATTATTACGGTCCTGGTTTCACGACTGTTATTTTTTGCACAAAAATGTAAAAAGCCTTCACAATAATAAATGAATGAAAAAGTACTCACCACTGTCCATGCTCGGTGAGCATTTGAGGGTTATTAGCGCAATTAGGACTCGATCGCGATTGAGTGACGCTTTTTGAATGAAAAACGTTAAGGCATTTCTGTTTTCAAACCTCGCTTTGTAAAAAAAGTTGTAAGTTTTAGTATCCAAACCAGGGTATAAGAATAATTGATTCCACTACCATTCACTCGGCAGTTGAGGGTTAATAGCGCAATTGGGGCTTGAGCACGATAAAGCGGAGCTTTTTGGTTATTTTCAAAATGGTTTTGTTGAATATCTACATCATTGCGGCCTTAGTTTCGTTATTTGATGTACCTAAAGGTAAATTCCCTCGCCTCGTATATACTTTAATGTAGCTAATTAGAGCAATATTATCTGGTTCTTTTGTTAAAATCATATAAAGGTTGTGTCAAGTTGTACAAGCGATATTTTGGTCTTCAGAAACTTCATTCCAGATACCTAAACATATAAGGAGCACTCATTAGAGGTTAATATTATGCCTCAGAAAGTATGTCTCCCTTACCACACCCTTTAGACCAGAACACAACAGCGCATAACACTGTTGTTATGAGGCAGAAATAGGTGTGGCGGTGGTGCTTCCGGAGCCGAACCACAAAGAGTTCTACCACCTATTAGTTTATTCTTATTCTCCACATAACGTTGACGTTATATCATAGGACGGCAAGTTCATACTATGTTACAACTCAAATCTTCCTGACGCTCGACCATTTGTAAAGTGTAGAACACAAGCCTGTATACACAGTAGAACACAGTGTAACGTCTCACAGGGACTTCTTTACCCATAATAAAACTTAATTACGTTTCCTCAAAACAACCATTGTATATGTTTTCGTACATTGCAGGCTTAGGTTTTCGTTTTAAGCCAAAACTTGCAGTGTACTTTGCAATGACATGCGAACACATAAACAATCATTGTTTTGCTGAAACATATATGTATTCGTACTAAGGATACTGAAGGTGGTAAAATTTTTCGTTGTATCAATATAAAAATCACGGGTGACAAAGCATTTCTATACTTTAGGACTAAAGGAACAACTCATGTAAGTAAAGATTTAAGTTCTTAAGTACACATTTGTCGGTATAAAAGAAATTAAATTTCTCCCTTTATATTTGTCAACGTACTCGTATATTTAAATTTCACTCTCAAAGAAAAAATATCAAGCAATAAACATGAATAGAGCAAACAAATTCGAGGAATTTAATGTAAATTTTATAGGCGTCGAAAGCTGTTCACCAATGCGCTAAACGATTATCGGAATGAATCAAATTCCGAAACAGTGTTGTATAATGTGATTTATTATTGTAATTTACAATGTGTATAAATATTGTTAGCTGGCTTTCGATAGTGTTTTTCGTGTTTCTGATTTGGACAGCTTTCCATATTTAATCGTTTTGAGGTTTGTTACTATTTGAGGTTGTATTTTACACACTGCGTTGCTGATAATATTACATACTGGTGCATATATCTGTGGTTCCATAATAGGACCGGCATGTCCAGGTTAGGATAGTATAAAACGGCCTATGACCTAAACTATAGAACATCAGAAATTTGTTGAGAAGGCAACTTAACGACATAGTCAGACCGTACGGTTATATCATGCATGATTTACTGTGTTAGGAGGCAACTTTCATTACTCATTTAGAAAACCAAAAAAAAACATTCTGTTTCATTTTGGTTAAATGGGTGATTTTCTAATCCCTTGCCGGTATCGCTAATTACACCGTCTCAATACAAAGATCAACCAGATAAGTAATGAACTTAAGATAGCACCTATTCATCTCTAAGCAATATAAATCATACGGTGGTTTTTAATTTACCTAAATGTGAGTTTAAAAATCTTACGTTTAAAAATATATGTGTATTTTGAAAGCATTGAATGTATGTAAATAATCAGAAAACAAAACAAAAAAGCTACGTCCAACAATTTGACACACAAAACATTCCATTTAAAAATTCGGCAATCCTAAACGAAATTAAAAGCGTACTGCAGTTCAAATTCCCGCTCCAATTGTTAGTTTTCGCGGCTATTATCTGAACAAAAACTATGCTAACGGTCATTTAGGCCCCCAGTGCGCACGGGGCGGGTTAATCGCGCCATCGTCGCTGTTATAAACACGTTCGCAACGTTCGCTGTGAATTTTAATCTGTGCATAGGTGTTAGGGTTATAAAATTTAAGTAAAATAGAGCAGATTAAGCTATCTCGTGTGAAAAGCTGTTTTAAAGAGAAAGTGTTGTGCTAATGGGATAAGGCCCGGGGCGGGATTAAATAACGCCATTACAGTAAATTTTAATACCTACGTACACATTTAGTCCGTTACCTGTATCCGCATATCAGTGTATGGTATAAAAGATAAGTGCGCTCTAAAAAAGATAATGTTGTCTATCTGTCTGCTTTAAAGTTAATCTTAATTAAAAATAATAATTATGCAAATTTTGGTGTAATTTAAATCTCAACTATTATGGAGCTTGTTTGGGATTGGAAGTCGTAATAATGGACTGAAATAGATGTACATCCGATTCTAGTGATATTGTTTTGATAATAATGCCCCTAGGGTAGTGTCCTACATTGAAAGGTGGAGAAACACTTTGTGAGGCGTTCTAAATTAGTCCTAAGTGGCGACACATCTGTGACTACAGGGAGTAATCAATTCGAGTTGACTAGGGATGACCATTGTCACCACTGAGTATTTATTCTACAATCAAGTGGACTGCATGTTACTTCAATTTAATCAAAATAAAGTAATAGGTAATGTTAATTCACGTTATCGTAGAACTTTGATATAATTTAATTTAATTAAATAATGTATTTTACTTATGGACTTCATAATTATTAAAATGTTTAAATTTTTTGAATTTTTGCAAGTGCCTTACCTTATTATGTCGTAATTGAGGTGACACTTAAATATATTTTTATTATTCTAAAATAATTGTAGAGCATTAATTTAATTAATTGTTGGCGTGAGTTATAAATAAATAAAACTGAACGGCTTTATAACACTACATTACATTATATCTGCATGCAGGTAAAACTAATTTCAGGGTGAATAGATAAAAAAGATCTACAGATAGTGTAGCTTGCTATGGGACGTTAAGACCCGAGCAGTTGGGTGTTATAGCGCTATTCCAAAACTATAAAACTTTAACGGTAATTTTTAATCTGTGCACTAGAGCATCTATATTTTTTTAAAACACGTTCAGCGGACGTTAAATATAAATAGAATACCTGTTATCGCATTTTGAGTATTAAAAAGCTTTTAATAATTAATAACCACATTTTAATATCGCGGAAACGATTAAAAATCTAAAGAACTCATCATCGAATCTTTAAATGCGACCACCCTGAGATTTCCCGTTCAAACGAGAATGGTTCATGAGTAAAATATGAAACTACCATAATTTATTTTTCTACAGATATTTTATTACTTGTACATAATTGACATATGGAATTATGTATTATTGTACGTATTTAAGTATAATATGAAATGTATAGTTTATTTATATTTATATATTAGTATAATTGTTGGATGAAGCAAGCTTTTGGTTATTTTAACAAAGAAAGTTATAATCCATATAGTTCCTATTTAATTAAAGTTTACGTCGAAATCGGTACTTCATTTTTAAAGATAAGTCCGATGAAGCAAAAAGACTTGAACAGACTTATTTTATTAAAGGCTTCACGTTTTGGTATTCCGCAATTCATCCATCAGCCTTTTGCGGCCCACTATAGGACATAGGCCTCTTCTAATGGGGGTTTTGCCAATAATGACTGTGTAATGGCACGCGTGTTGGCAAACAAATTGGTTTCTTATGTTACAGGAAGATGGTTGTCATCGTCAATCCATTATTGTCCCACTGCTGGGCACGGGTCTTCTCTCAGAATGAGAGAGTTTAAGGCCAAAGTCCACCGCGGCCAAGTGCAAATACGTAGTAAAGTGTAATTCACTTTGAGAACTTTTTTTTTTAGAGACCTCTCAGGTGGTTTCCTCACGATGTTTTTCTTCACTGTAAAGCTGTGGTAATTTATTTGCAATACGCACATTATTTTAGGAAAATCAGTAGTGCGTGCTTGGAATTCAAACATCGGACGGTTCAATCATTAGGCTGTAGGGACCATGTGTGTATGAATGGCTGAGTAAGCAAGTTTGTATGCAAGTGTGAAGTATGTTAGGAGTCGAGTTAGTTACTGTGCATTAACCGACGAGAATGCATGTGCATATACTTTCGGGGAATTGGCAAGAATGAAGTATAGTGAACTTGGACATTTGGACTTTAATTTCCATACTTTAGTGGTAGAGACTCCCGTTGCAGGACGTCCGCAGAGAGACAGGGAGGGATTCAAGACCACATACCACAATAAATATGATAAACTTATTCTGCGTACTCTATACATGTTTTGTGTAAATAAACAGCGAGTAAAAACACAGCATCAAAAAACCCGTACACTGCCGTATCATTTTTTCCTTTCTTTATAGCGATTCTGACATCTTAACCCTGCGTTGAAGGCGGCTCATAATATTTTTATCGCTGGGTCGGGCGTGCGCAAGAATCATAATAATAACAGCCTACCTGCTACGTGGATAAAAAAATATGTTACGACGAATTTTAGACGAAACAAATATTTTGCGATGGAAAGTAAGCTGGGCCGTGCATATGATAATTTTGATATTTAAAACATTTTTTACAAAGTCAAAATTAATGTTAAAACTTTTACAGCCGCAAACTTTACAAGTGACCTTAGAAGTAAACAATAAATACCTCATGTAGAGATATTACCATCACGCGAGTCCTAACACACCGTTTAAAGTATCAAGTACCTAGCTGCTTCCAAACCGAAAAACACGGTAGTGATTTGTCAAATTATTTATGGCGACGCACTATTTTAATTTGATTGAAAATTTGTAGTTTTTATCTTGAAGTAACTTTCGTTATTTCATTTTTTTTTTTTAATTATTGCAATTTATACTTATGTTACATATTCTTTAAACGAGTTTGAAAACATGGGGTACAGCTAAAATCTTTAATCTTACTAGTATTATAAATGTGAAAGTTTCTGAGAATGTACTACTTCACGCAAAAACTAATATATTTTTGGTTTTGAAGGTGGTAGAACTCTTTGTGGTTCGACTCCGGAGGTACCACCGCCACACCAATTTCTGCCTAATAACAGCAGTGTTTTGCGCTATTGTGTTCTGGTCTGAAGGATGTGGTAAGGGAGACATACTTTTTCGAGGCATTCCATTTTAGTTCTCAGGGGTAGCAACGCATTTGTGGCTAACCTTAGGTGAGACTTTGATCTTACCTAGGGTTGATTACAGATGTC
>MOOZ01000144.1:1629282-1655223 GCA_002930495.1 Cecropterus lyciades | reverse complement strand
AATATTTATTATTGGTTATTTAATGATGCCAAAGAAGTAAAACTTCTCACGCGCGTACATAAGTACACGCACCCTTTTATTTACTTACCTGTAAGGCTTTTTGAAATATTTGTTTACTTTTGTCTAGTAATTATCTTCTTAGAATTTGTTTTAGATTTGATTCGTTAACTACAGGATTTATTCAATATCAATTACAATTTTAAGAAAACGTTTTAAGATGAGTTTGGATCTAATCTACTAATCTTTCTTGCTTAGATTAAATATCGTTTTGCAAAATTAGCTTGAAATGTTCTTAAAGTAAAAGGTATCGTCTTAAGAGAATTCATTACAGCGAACAATGAGATAAGACGTGATAAGACGATGAAAGTAAAACATATATCGTGATAATTAAACACCCATCTTGGTGTAAATATTTGAAACAAATCAAAGAAACGAAATTATTGTCTTCATTTTCTATAGGCCTATGAATGCACTTAAATTATTATTGTCAGTTACAATATTTTTTCGTACACTAACTAACACCGGAACACGACCTGAACTGAGAAGACCTGCTAAGTTTGCGTAAACTAACGAATGTATAAACACGTACTAGGACAACATAAACTGCCAAGAGAGGCACATTTCTAGATACATTTTCAAATAAGTACGATAGATACCTCTTCCTTCATGCTTTGCTAGTAGTAATATTGCAACCTAAGGATAACAGGATATGCACGATGTTCCTGGACGATTGTAGCTTGTTCTATGTAAATGTAAGCTGGTGTAGCTTGAAATTATTGATGCTCTCGCTTCGTGGGAAGTGCGGCATCTATTCCGAAATGCGATGTACGGGGAATAATGTACCTAATTTCGCAGCGGAATTTGTTGGTACAATTTATAGCTGAAAACAGGTTTCATATCGAACAAAAGGGAAGTGGCCTAAGTAAGATGAGATATTTTGATAGAAAGGAAACATTTGGATACAAATTATACTTTTTAGTTAGTCTTTAGTTGCGCAATGGTGATCTTTCTACGACCCACTGCTGGACAAGGATTTCTCTTCTGAAGGAGGTCCGGTACATATTCTACCATCCTTTTCTAATGCAATATGGTGGAGAATATGAAGGTGGACAGGGTGGTTGGTCAGATTAAAAAAAAAACTTAAGACGAGACACTACATGATAATCGCGATCGACGTGTTAAAAACCTTGCAAAGCGAGAAAACGTATTCTATTAACCACTAATAGTCACCCAGCTTATTCAAGAGCGCACCTGACATTGCTCTATTTTACATATCCGTTATGACCTACATAAAGTTACAACGCGCACTAATCCAAATATTTTAATACATCTAGACCAATCAACATAATTTATTTATTTATTCAACAAACAACTCCAATAAAAAACAATGAGAAAGGCAGAGAAAGAGCGACATTATCACATTCCAAATGAAAAGGAGACGTAAGTTATTACTTCTGTCCTTGAGCATTCATCACATAGATACATTTGATAATGTAAATGCATTTGAGTTGGACACAGATTAGTGCGGGTTCGATAACGTCCAATTTAGATAGTGACCCGGGACGGTCATTAATGTAATTGAGTCGGTTTAATATCCAGGATTTGATTCAGTTGATGTTTATCCTGTTCGTTTGGACACGCCTTGGTGAAATATAGTCAGTAGTGATAATGATTGTTGATTTCTTACTATTTATTGTTCGTACTGTAGGATTGATTTTAATAATGCATAATAATGATTTATATTGGAATAAATTACTTCTTTGAATTATATGTGGAGTGGGTATGAGGAACAAACATAAAGACAAAACAAAAACACCCAAATTCTGTTTATATCTAGATTCGTGATTTGAGTTTTATTAGTCGGGCGGGTGATTGAACTCGGAACCCTATGATAAGCGATACGATCACTGAAACACATCAGGATTGAATCTGGAACCGCATGCATGACAAACCGTCACAACCGTCACACTAGAGAAGATTTCAATAGGCGTACATTTCATCATTTTACACAAAACAATGAACAGTCTACGACATTGGTATGAACGTACCCGTTTTTGGGTGCCGTCCCAAAAATTCCCACTAACACCTCGTTCGGAAACTTTAAAAACATCCGAAAAACGAAAACAATTCCGCCTGCCACCGATTAGTCGACAATGCACGTGTGAAAAATTCAACGCTCGAATTCCCGTTCCACCGCCTCCTGGCGTTCCCAGAGGAGCGTCGCTTTTTACAATCACGGAAATTCCCAGGAGGCGATCCAGAGATCCGTGAAGAATGTTAAGGTGGTGACAGATTGCTTGAATCTCTACTACGAGGTATAATAACAGAGTGACACATTGTTTCATAATAATAATCTAAAAATAGGACAGGATATTTAATTATAATTCAATCATTCTAACTTAAGAACAAATAAAATTAAAGGAAACAAATCTCAACACAGTCACAATCAGACTATTCAAACAAATATCTTTCACAAATTTTATTAAGTTACTGTTTAATTACTAATTGCTAGTATGAGTTTAGAGTACCAACGTGCACATACAGACAAATCTGGACTCGAAACAGAAATCTTAAGTCAGTATTTAGGCTGGATTTAGAATTCGAAACTGGAGGCCTTTGCATATTAAATGTGTATGACGAACGCTGCGTTTGTGCAACACAATATTTTTTATTTTTTTATTTTATAATATTGAACTAGCAAACGAGCAGATTCAAACGAGTAGCCCACCAGATGCTACGTTGTCACCGACGTCCATGGACTGTCCATCTGTAAGCAGCTTCATGTAGAACAGGATTTCTATTTCTATAAGTCGAACACAATTGCATTACTTCTCCCGAGAAGTATGGTCGCTTCATATGTCTTCCGACCTCTTTTCCTTTTGAATTTTTAAATTATTTTATTTATTTGTATAATGAAGAATGACTTTCGTCTGTTCACACCTCGATTCGATCAACTGGTAGGCGTGAAGGGAAACAAGAGGCTGAACGAATCGGCGCTTGCCGAGCTGCGATCAATTGTGTGAGGTCGCTTACCTACATTGTGGTGGAATGTTGGTTTATGTCATAACATTTCATTCGATCTGCTATAGGAATTTTATAAATATGCTAATGTGTATGTACTGTTAAATTATTTAATTATTTTCCAGAAGTTTAAAAGAGTGTTTACCTTATTTAAAAACTTTTACCCTCATTTCTTTTATTGCTATCAGGGGTATATAAAGACAAGTATAAAGACACTCGGGCGTAAGAGAAGTCTAAGGTCTTCATTTATTTTTAACAAGTATACATAGGTACCGATTTTTCGTGTACCTGCTATATACCTATTTCGTCTACAAAACTGGTTAAAAAACCAACTTTATAAAAAAATGTAGTCTTATCAAAGGTGAAAGTATATTAATGTGTAATGTTATAATAAAAAAGGTTAAAAAAGAAACTGTTTTTGCAAGTACGCTTTATAAAGATGAGAGTAATTTAACGGTGAAATCTATAAACAATTCAACTAACCAACATGAACACTAACTTCTGTTATGAAGTTGAACGAACGCGTGTAATTAATAATGACAGCGATTCAAAGAGCCAACTTTGCTGGTAATCTTTTAAACTTTTACGCTTTCTACAAGATTCTATAATACTATCGAACAAAGGGCAAAGAAATTGTTTTTTTTTTTTTTTGCATTTGGTTTCAAAATAAACGAGTATCGTCATTTAACTTATAATAATCCGTTCGAGGGATCTAGGTCTATACCCAAGAAATTTCTGGAAACATATTACAAGCCGTTGGCAATTCTGATTTTCGCCTTAAAGTATTTCAAACTAAGGAAATGAATATTATAAGAGATATGATATAAGATATACGCAATTTTCATTCAATACGGTCATCGTTAAAAATACAAACTGCACTTAATTTAAAGTGTTAATTACAGCAATAATTACCGATAATTCCTAACGTGCACAAACGATGACATTTATTTACCTGCAACAGAAGAAAATGAGCAACATTAATACTTTTTTACATATAAGCAAAATTTATGATTTTACGCATCTTACAAACTCGGTAGGGTAAATTTATTGGATTAAGTAAGTAAATTGATTTAATAACCGTACGGTAAAAGATTTGTACAAGGTAACGTGACATAAGCGAATTACTCATCTAGCGGGGGAAGTAATCATCGTTGACAGGCGTCATCCGACCGAGGATTAATATTGGGAAAAGGTAATTCTTTTTCCTTTTTGATATATCTTTTACCTTTTTTAAGTATCGAAGCTGTTAGCGAGGATTTCACTTTATGAAAAGTTACTGACGCTTTTGTGTCAACCAATACTGTCGTACCGGTTGATACGGGTGTACTCTTAGAGTGAGAGAGGTTAGCTTAGGTTAGTGTTAGACTATAACTCTCATAGTCCACCACGCTGACCATGTGCTAATTAGTAGACATAGATCTTTGATAGCTTTTTTCTTTTAAATAACTCTCAAGGGTGTCAGGCGCGCAGACCTTCCTTAGTAATGAATCATCAAGAAGTTTTCAAATCTGACAGATACTTCCAGAGATAAGTACGTTCTTCAAACAAACTTTGCAATATTAGATTATCAAAGAGATTAATTATATTGCTACTTGAATGTCTTTGGTATAATACAGATAGTAAATATTTGATTACTCTCCGTAACTGTTTTCGGATATGTTTAATAAGTCTTAGTCCATATATCTAAGAGAAGTGTAATTTCCACGTGTTTGTACATCGTATATATATTTGCAAAAATAACAGATTATGAGACTACAAATAAAAATAATTAGTATTTGACAATTTTTAGATTTTTTTTTGTTTCTACATCTATATTTGAAAGTTCATAAAACCAAAATTACTAAGTTTAAAATATTTATAGTAAACTAGCTGACCTGACAAACGTTGTTTTGCCATATAAATTATTAAATTACTGAAATGGCTATTAAAAAATAGGGGTTGGTGATAAAAGGGTAAAACTTTAGGGTTGTATATATTTTTAATGCCACATTATAGAAATATGAAAACAAAAAATTTTGTACAATAATTAAAAATTAAAATTAAGGGTGAACAACCCTTATCACTTAGGAGTATGAAAAATGAATAGTAGCCGATTCTCAGACCTACTGAATATGCATATAAAATTTAGTAAAAATCGGTAAATCCGTTTCGGGGGTCTAAGGTAACTTACATTGTGACACGAGAATTTTATATATAAGATTTATTGTCTGTATCATGAGGAAATAGTTTGTATTTAATTAAAATCTATCTACTCTAACACAAGCTATAACATCGTATGTTACATTATTTAGCGCGGCCGTAATCGCGAGGCACATCTAGTATTAAACATTTTCATATCTCTATGTAAATCGTAACATCTACACTGTGAATTTAACAAATTTTATAAATAAAACTCTATTCAAGGTAAAATGACAAGATACGTGGATTACATTGAAGCGTATCGCGGGGACTAATAGCCGTTGACAGCCTCAGCCGAGCGTCGGTGATATTGGAAGAAATTGTTTTTGTTCCATTTTGGAGTGACACTTTATTACCTGTTGAGACGCGTGGTATTGAGCACTGACAGGGTTTGGATATCCTTTTAATGGAATTGTCGTGATTGTATTCGTATTTATTGTTTATCACATTCAGTTAGGGTGTGGTAAGGGAGACATACATTTCCGAGGCATTCCATCTTAGTCATCAGGGGTAGCAACATAACTGTGGCTAACCTTAGCTGAGACTTTGATCTTACCTAGGGTTGATTACGGGTGTCCATGGGTGGCAGTGGCCACTTACCATCAGGTGGGCTGCATGCTCGTTTGCTACTTCCATACTATAAAAAAAAAAGTTAAACGCATAGCGCGTCTTAGGAAATGTATTTACAGCAATTTTAACTAAAATAACTTACTTTTGTAAAATTACTTTTACTTACTAAAATCACCCATCCAACTTTAGTCTGTAACTACGGACTAAAGTTGGATGGGTGACCGCTAGAGGCGTAGACTGCTTCATCATAACAGTTGTTATTTTGCTTTAACAGTTGTAATTTCGGCTAAAAGTCATTGATTACTGGAAACTACATACCCGATTCGTAAACTTCCAATACTTTGTTTTACTAATATAATTTTTCCTTTACAATAAAGCAGCACGGTGTAGTATGCTTTGAGGCTCTCCTAGTTTTCCAAGGAAGATCAAAATGAACCATCAATGGAATTGAAAGGGTTGCATTCAGCCAAATAAGGCGTATAATGCGCAAATTGAAAGAAACGAAATATTACGGCCATATATTTTTATGATTAACGATGTGTTCATTTATCCAATAAGGATACGGAAGTTTTCCCTATAATTATTTATCAGTAAGACCATAAACACCGCAAAGACAATACGTCATAAAAGGGCCGTGTCCAGTGCCAAAGCGGTGCTGTAATAATTATCGCTTAATGTCTTGTATGCGAACGCTNNNGGATTACTGCGCTCGCCCGCGGAAATATTGGCTAGGGCGACCATAAATCTTGTGATAATAGTATATGTGAAGAATAGCTCAACATTAGGTTTAGCTTCAACTATAGTAAAGTTGTTATTATCTGTCCAATTGTGCGGCAAGATTTTAAGTTTAAAAGCTTAGTTTTTACTAACTACAAAAGTTAATCTGACTGTATTTTAAAAAATGCTCCTTAAATCAAAACTTACCTTTTGCTATATCTAGGTACGATTCCCGAACAAACTTTGAGTAATAAATGACGTTTGTTGGAAGTAACGAAGAAACACTTATCGCCATAAATTAATGGATAGCAGAAAACAGTATTTCGATTGTATCAAATTTGCATTGATATATATATCGAGACCGCCTCAAAAACTTTTAAAATCATCTAAATATTTACAAGCAGGATTATCCGCAAACAAAGGATTAAACGTGGTCACCGCACACGCAGGTGTAGCGAGCAGCAAATCCGTCATAAATAAATCAGATTTGACACTCAAATAGCAATGTCAAACAATTTGGGCGATGAATTTATTAAAAAATACAAAGCATCATCATCGCGTTTAGGTGCGATTCGGTCTAAACGCTATAAATTTTACTTTTCAATTTGCTAAAATCATTTTGTTGATATGTGAACAAAATTCTGGTAACAAATATCGGTCTCATATGACCCAGATACAAATGTAAAATCAAATTGAAATGAATGAATTTAAAAATTGAAATAACATGTCCCGATTTTTATTTAATGTCTTTAAATTTCATTTTTTATGCCTAGATTTTTAAGCTTTAATTTTAGAATTATGTTTCAAATAAAAGATAGTCTATCAGACCTTTTAGAAATTAAATAATACCGGGCTTCAGGTAATTATAAATTTTAGATAATGTCTAGATAAATGTACAAATCTGGATGTACATATCGTTGCACTTTAGAAGCCTCGTCAGCCAAATGAAATCTCGCTTAACCCTATATGTTCCCCAGACGGATATTTTGATAAGGCTTAAGATGATAATGATCCTTAACACAGATATGCTAAATAAATATTGTATGGAATAATTCTCAAATTACCTTGTGAATCTTTACAGGAAAATTTTATACAGTTAATTTCTCAACAAGAATTCCTAAAAGCAAAGAGCAGTATTCGCTAAACTACCAACTGTATTTTTACCAATCCAAACGAACCGGCAAGACGATATGGCAATGTAGAATGTGCAATCTTGTAACGTAATCTAAGAATTCTTAGTTGCAAAATTGCAAGCAATCTATTCCAAGTTTCATTCATAATTTAGTGCTCATCATATGTTTATTTCTTACACAACGTAATACGTAAAACTGTTAAAGCACTTGTTTCAATAAACAATTTGGGTCAGATCTTTACATACCAAAGTAGCTGAAAAGTTACATCACAAAGTAGCTGTGGTCCAATTGTGTAGCAATTTGAAAGGTTGAAATTCTGTCTAGGTTGAATTTAAACATACTTAAATTTTAATTTGAATGTAAAAGAACACATTCAGAAGCATAGGATCAGTCCAAAATAGTATTAAGGGAAGGCATGTCTAGCCTGCCAACGCCATGTCATTTGATTAATTTTATGAAAAAAATACAGAAATTATGTAGATATAGGAATGCCTTTCTAAAGTTTTAATTTAAATGATAATTAAATTCTATATATCGCCTTCATTTATGAAGAATAACGTCGTAATTTACCTACGTTCTTGTTACTTCTTAAAACGTTCTACAAAGTTGTGATGTGTTCCCATTTGTCACGTAATGATTCTTTTTTATTTTAGGAGCAATTTCCTGACTATTTACCGGGTTTTAATCAGTTGTATCATTATGATGCCAATGTTTGAGAATGTCTTATTCCGACATAATTATTATCCATTTTAATTTCAAAGTTTCCAACGTTAACCAATATATCACAGCTAAATAGGCAATTTAGCTATTGTTTTAGAACGACAACGAAGCAGCTGTAAAAAAACGATAGCCATCTTTTAACGAGTCGAGAAGTTATACGTAGAAACGGGAACGCTGCAACAATGGGGACGAACGACCCATATAACCAGGAATTGGGTTAACGGTGTATTCGCCGGCGAAGGTTAAATACAAACAGTCCGTTTTAAGGCCAAAGGCGATGAAGGTTCATGTAAAAAGAGTGACAAATTAACGTATTTAATTACGATGATTATTTATATAATGAAACCTATGTGTTTTTAATTTGACTTTTTTTATAGTATGGAAGTAGCTAACGAGCATGCAGCCCACATGATGGTAAGTGGCCACTGCCGCCCATGGACACTCGTAATCAACCCTAGGTAAGATCAAAGTCTCACCTAATATTAGCCACAGATGCGTTGCTACCCCTGAGGACTAAGATGGAACGCCTCGGAAAAGTATGTCTCCCTTACCACACCCTTCAGACCAGAACACAACAATGCATAACACTGCTGTTATTAGGCAGAAATAGATGTGGCGGTGGTGCTTCCGAAGTCGAACCACAGAATTCTACCACCTTCAAAACCTTGTTATGAATTATTCACCTAACATATCTACTAGGTATATACTTATATTATAAAGAGGAATCAGCTCCTTTGTTTGCTTTGAATAGGCTCCAAAACTACTAGACCGGTTTGAAAATTATTTTGTCATTAGAATACATAAATTTTGTATGAGCACTATTACCTATGCCTGATCTCAAAATACTAGGTGTATTTGTTGATTGATTTATGAATAATAATAATATTCTTTTTTTTAAGTATAAACAACACGAATCATACAAATTAAAAAGTAATACAAAAGGCGGCCTTATCGCTAAACAGCGATTTCTTCCAGACAACCTTACGGCAAGGAGTTAAAGTAAACGATACATATGTAAATAGGGGATTTATTGCCAGTGTTCATACCATTTAATTATACTATTTTACTTTGGGTTTATGCACTCATCATTACAGTCTACAAAAGTCCGTTAAATTCCTGCTTTCAACAAACAAATGTCACTACACCCGACACAAAATGTTGTTCACAGTTCTTCCTAATTTCCATGAATCTAAAATGTCTTTATCGAATCACGTTTTCAATTGTGGTCGTAACTATAAAAGTTCATATTCGGGCGCATACGCAAAAGTTTTTCCTTACACGTAACAGCCCATTCGTTGGTAAGTTATGAGCGTTAAACAACATTGAGGGCGTTACAAGGGCAGGGCCCTTTATGGAGATTCAGGTCTGAAAGGATCGCGCTGGCTCAGGAAATCCGCGGCTTGATGGAGACCTCGGAAGATAACTCGTAAACTTGCCTGATTTAGAGATACTATGTACTGCGTATCTCAATTTCTACATACTATGAAAAAATAGAGAAGACGATCATATTTGATTTGTAACATGTGTTAAGCAAATGTATTACTTACATTTTGGACGGCTGAAACAGACTGGTAAAACTTTCACCCTACTTAGACACATATAAATCTGTTATGACTTTTGAAATTAATGTTTCCAAGGGATTTAAACGATTTCAACACAACTGTTAAGCGAAGCTTATTTTAACAACACGATAGAATTACATGTTGATTTCCTTCCTTATCCTAATGCGAGACACTTTAAGAATTAACATCATACCTGTCGGTGATTTTCTCCTAACGATATAATTCAACTTTTTGAAACAATAACTCAGTTGAAACTTCAGACCCTCAAGTTTAAGCCAAGTTAAACTCTGAATTTCCCAATGGAGTATCATTTTCTCATAAATCAACCCTTCGTGGCGGGTCGCCAAACCCTATCACTAGGACTACAAGCAACCAATCCCGAGTGATTAATTGATTAACCGAAGGTTCGTTTGCAAGTAATTTACTTGATTTATTACTTTAAACTCATAGCAGAATTTACACGCTAGCAAAAGTCATTTAGTTCACGCATGCAGTTTTATCCCCAGAGTCGTTTAAATAAGAACGGTAGTCCCTTACACGTGAAGTGGTGAAGGTCCTTTTAAAACAAATTAATTAACTGGGCCTAAGGGTGCAAGTGACGACGCAAAAGCAAATGGAGTGTGTGAAATGGCGAACGAAGGTAAGAAGAATTTTCCTTGTGTTGGCGAAACACTTTTAAAGGGTTATTTTGCGCTAAAATAAATGAGTATTCTTGTATGTAAAATAACAGTTCTAAACTTCCGTCTGCAGTGCAGAATTACTTGACAATCGGTAGCCTGTTGCATTTTACACTTCTCCAAGGTTTTTTACAGGTCCCGTGACCAAAAGAACGTAAATTATTGAATTTAAACATTACAATTATTTAATATTTCAGCCAGTCATAAATACATTTTAATATGTTATGGGCACTGACGATATGTGGTTTTTTAATTTCTTTTTGCCGATATTTCGACCCAGTTACATGGATGACCGCTATCTGTATCGATAAATCAGAAGTATAGTCTTTCAAATAATCGGTCCACAAATGCATAAATTGGCGAACATGGAACCTTCTCCTTTTGTGAAGTCGGTTAAGAATAACAATTTAAGCAAACAAAGATACATTTCCATGACGGAAATGTAATTCATGTAATCATATCGAAATGACGCAACCATTTAGATTTGGCAAAAATGAAGCAAAGGAAATCGGATAAGAGCGTCACAGTTCCCAAAAATCATTTATCTTTAACAATAGTGATGTCAATCGCTGAACTCTGCATTCGACAAATTGATTTACCGGGAACCAAAAAATGGGACATGAAACGTCGATTGGCATCGATGGCTAATGTCAATAACAACGTTTACAAAGGCTCCATGAATTCGGTGAGTCAATTTCAAAAACCTTTAATTGGTTCTTCTAAGCGGGGAAAGGATGGCAGGAAAAGGTAGACAGAGAAAGGTAGAGCTTTTTGATGTCCCTCCCCTGCCGAGCGACTTAAGAAAATAGTCAAGGGACAGGTACGACAAAAGAATTTAATTGATTCGCGAATAGAATGCCTTTTCGAATCGCAATCTTGTTTATTCTATGTATATCTCTGTTATATTGAAATAGTTTGACGAATTTGAAATAACATTTTGGAATCAACGGTGAAGTTTGATTAAATCTTTTCGACATTTATGTTTTATCGAATATTCTATGTATTCCAGTTTTTATATTCTAGTCGAAAAATGTTTTATTGAATTATATTTTTATTTAATATAACTTTTAAACATTTAAACTTCCTGAATAGTTATTTTGTAAGGCTCTTTCTATTGATTTTTTCACAATACAATAATAGCTTTAAGACTAAGGTATTAATTAATCAACTGAGGCCTTAGTAAGGTCAGCGAAATTGTAAAGCTATATAGGTTGAATTACGAATGACATTGGCCGTAGTGAGTCCAAGATGATAGAAAGAAAGAAAATGACGGATCCTAAGACTTCCCGGTATCTTGTTAATCCCTATTGTGTCGAAGAAATACTTAGCAGATCGGTTTCATCTAAGTGGCTCATTGTATGGCCGGGCCTGTAAGTGGGAACCGTCGTCCATTTTAAACTTGAGAGTGCGGCGAGGGGACACGTTTAAAGCGTCCGTAATCAAATTTCACTCGAGTCTTTAAGGGTTAAAGCCGGCAACTTTGAGCCTCCCTAATAAATTATATTGCCGACAAAACTGCTCCCGAGTGCGACACAGTTCGTTGGCTCATCTAATTGGTCCAAATTCGAGTCGACCCGGCTTATAATTGGACTGGATTCGGGGTCGTATGCGCTCCGAAATTAGTACAAATTCGAACATCGGCGGGATTAGGCGACTCGCGGAACCGCAGTACTAATGTGCCCCTAGTCAAACATACGTAATAAGTTTGGACTCGTAAAGCTAATGAAGATCCGTGAAGACGCAAAACAAATTTCAAAGCAAGTTTTGGGGTTTTGACTTAAACTTTGCGGAGGCGCGCGTCGTTTGAATACAGTAAATTCTTGCTTAATTAACGCCTACCGCCTTTTGTACCGTTGGCAAAGCTGGCAAGTTCGTACATGCCTTTCCATATCATTTATTATCCAGGCTCCGTAGACATCCTCTTCATTGGCAAAACAGTGTTAAACGCCTTTCATCCAAATTAGGCTAGATTTAGTGTTAACATGATTGTGAATGATGAATTAATCACTTAAGAAGTTTCACCTTTTTTCTTATTTTATTTTATTTTAGACGATACTAATAAAAAAACTTTAAACGAGGGTTGTTGAGTTAAGATATATTTTTTTAAGTTTATTGAGAATGTAATATAAAAATACTGTTATATTTATTTGAACAGCTTCAGGTTAGAGATAGATTGATAACCTATTTAACAAGGATAAGCTTAGTTATGA
This sequence comes from Cecropterus lyciades, assembly GCA_002930495.1. Classification (NCBI taxonomy): domain Eukaryota; kingdom Metazoa; phylum Arthropoda; class Insecta; order Lepidoptera; family Hesperiidae; genus Cecropterus; species Cecropterus lyciades. The sequence continues at coordinate 1,642,435 of MOOZ01000144.1, read as the reverse complement.
TCTGAATTTAATCAAATTAATTGAATCCTCATCACATAATATGAGTGTTAGTACGCTTCAATTAATATCAAGCCCTATTTCCTGCATATGATAAAGGAGCCGTTAAACTGCCAGGACTAATATTGATTCAGTATTCTATAGCAACCGATGTGATTCGGCCGCAGATTTAATTGATACAGGCGTGCAGACGGTCTGGTAATCCGTAACCCGTTTGCGTATTACATCCACGTAAGCTCCTTTGTAAATTTTAATTACAGTTACGCACGTAGATATATTAGATCTGTTGCGAGCGCGTGCCGCAAAAGTTATTCCTACAATCACCCTCTGTTCGACGCCGAAACGAATTTCTCGACAAAGCGTATTCTCCAAGATTCCCAATTAAACCTGCGACAGTCCCGTCGAAGTTCGCCGCGAGAGACAAGTTCTGAATCTTTGGAAAGAATTCGTCTCTAATTAGTATAAGTTTATGCATTCGGAGGTAAGGTACCGGCGTGTAGCGTACCAACTTTTAATTACAGCTACATTTCGCCGTCAATCATGAATGTTTCGGCCTCTTTTTATCCTTGGCTCTCGATAAATCTTCGGCGCCATTATTCCGAGATTAACGGCGGCCGGCTGCCGTGTACGGAATAATGTTTTTGCTTAGCTTTCTCGGCGTGCCGATGAATTTATCGCGAGTTTTGCGCTCGACTTCGTTGGACCAGTCGAGGCTGCGTTCAGGTGGAAAAGATACGAAATCGTCGCGCGCAGTCGAACTGAAGACATGAAGCTTTTAAACTATTTCAGTTTGATGCGAATCTTGAATGTCTCGTGCAATGCCAATAATCCAGATTTAAACTTTAGTTAGTAATTATTATTTCAAATTACCACTTAAACATCTTACGATTCTTGGTAATTTAAATATACTATTAATAACCACAACCTACATTTAAAAAATGAAAGTAAGAATTGCGTTCCAAATAATCCCTCACTAACCACTGTATTGGATACATTCAAAAGGATTCCTAATTTTAATTCTAAAAGTAGGTCACAATATTCCTGAGGCTGTTTTACATTTTCGCAAGATATTTATAATCTGATTTTTATGCAAATATAAATAATCTCAGCCAGGGTTGGACTGTAGCAGCGATAAAACAATTTGCAGAGAAATGGTGGCAAATTCGCGCGTTACTCAAGTTTAGGGTGATAGGAGCGAGTCCTACAGTCATTTTATGCAAATCGCGATATCAGACGTTAATCAACGCGGTCACCGGGCTTTTTGAGCAATTTTGAACGTGCTACATGATAGAGTAAGTGGCTAATAGATCCTAGGCATGAATAACGTTATCGTCGTTAATTACACTTTTAAGATTATAGTAAAACAACCAGTATATATGTATAACTTCTTATTAATCTATAACGAGTACTAAATTTAATGGAAGATCTAATAGATAACCATCACGATGCGATACCTTGGAGTAAGATGTCATATCTAATGTATTGTTTCTATCCACGATATTTACTGCAATTAAGAATACGGAACTAAATCTGTGTGAAACAGTTTAATGATAAATTATTTGATGAGAATCCTACAACATCCGATATATTACGTACTTTACTTGTAATTGTACTTTTGGAAATAATAGCAAGAAAATTCAACTTTAAGTTGTTTATTGAATTAAAATTAAATAGAATAGAAATAAATGATAATGGGGATAGAGGAATCCACCATAATGATTCACTGTAGGTTATCGTAAAAATAGAACACGTCACTACGAAGAACGGTTAAATCAGCCTTTCTGCCTTAATTGAAAACGAACAATAGAAGGATTTCGAAAATTAATGGGACATTCCCTCTGGCAATGCTGCTGACTTCAATATGAAACGTCACGATTAATATTGGTAATATGAGTCATAAAACTTGCAATGAATGAGTTATGAAGGTACGTATAAGTATTTAGGAATATGTAGTACGTGTATTTTTAAACACGACTGAAACACGAACTTTTTCCTTGGTATTAGAAAAAATCAGGGGTTGAAATCGAAATACAGATTTCAATCCAGATTTTTAAGGCCTTGCACAAGGTTTAAAGTCTGTTACCTAAAAATAAAAACCAGGATCGCAGCTGAGCATGCCCTCAAAAGCACGGATACGCCAGAAATTTGGTCACAGGCGCTCACACATCCAACTTGATCCAAAGGTTGATCTTACAAATTATGTGATCACCTACAATTTTTTTGGTACATATTGCGAGGCTATAAGAGCTTCAATTCTATACAACACAAATAAAAGGTGTCTTTTGTTGGTTGATCAATTTAAATGCAAATAAAATTAAATCAGTACACGAGAAAAACATTCATTTAAATTTTAATTACTTTTGAATACCATCCTATAATATATTTAGACACATTTTTTGTACTGTACATTTGCATTTAAATGAGCCTGAAGGCTTCTTGATAGGTTCTTTGATGATGATGGTTTATGATATCAACAACATTGACGAGCCTCAGAGCTCGTGTTGTTGTTTCACTGTCTACGAATAAAGTTATACACAACTGTGAATATAATTTTAGAGTATAGTTCTTTGTTTCAAAATCACATCGTTATGTAAGATTTTTGTGATTCTGAAAAGTGTAGCATAAAAATCGATTACTCGCTTTATCGCCTTCTTGTTCAAAGTAGGACGATTTATTAGGATTGTACAAACCAAAAGGTTTCGTAACTTGTTTTATTGCATCCTTTCAACACTTCGAATTGAGGGTGTGTCTACGTTTTAATTGCAAACATCAATAGCGCTGTGCTAATTATATCGCTGCGCTAAACGATAGTAATTCTCAGTTAATACCATGAGTCATAGATATTATCTCTTTAATGCTGCTAATTTCGCGTATCATGATTCGGGTCAGGAACCACCGAGTCATGCGATATAAGTGTGCGATCGTCTTATCGTCATTTCTGGTTTTATTCTTATAGAGCGCGCGCGAAATTATCCTTTTTATTTCGTGTAACACCATGATTGGAGCTAATTACAGGTCCACACGAAAACCCATGATTGATGGCTCTTATTCCTCGCTGGTTAATAAACAAAAAGGATGTTTTATATAAAGTAAATGGTAATTTATTTTCATTCGTAAAATAATATTTAAATTTTGAGGTTCAAAGACAAGAAGTATCCAGAATGTATGATGCTATTAAAACAATATGTCGAGCGCTTCAAAAATATACAATACAGAATCTAGTATTTGTTACGTTATGAGAATATACCTATATTTTATTTTACCAATATTTGCACAGTTGCAAAACATAACCAGATTTAATTGTCTGTACGATAATCAGGATGCTTTCAAGATTACACTTAGGTTTCACTTTTACTTAGGGTTAAGAAAATTCAAATTAATACTGAATCGAAGTCTATCAGAAATTTCTGAATACATGGCAGAGTATTATATACAAAAGTATATTCTTACAATTAAATTATAGCCATTCTGGAGCTTGATTAGATGTTTCGAAACTCTGTTCAAGAGAACGCCGCTTTTAATGAAGTATGATGAATTGGAAGTTTAAAGTTTAATTCGATAATAAGAACCTGCTCATTTATTCAAAATTAGTCAAATGTTACCGAGGTGTTTCTATAGAAGTCTTTAATAAGATTTACGTAACAGCTTTTAATAAAATAGAAGTAGTAGATGAGCATGCAGTCCACCTGGTTATTATAATAAAAAATCGAAATCAAAATAGTATAACGAGTATATTTCTAGCGTGAAGAAGTTCTTGCGTTTCGGTGGATGAGTATGGTTGTCGACTCACTTTTATATGAGTAGTGGCATCACATATGTGGTCGACCTCATGTAAGATTCTTATCTTATATAGATGAACACATTTCATTGTACGCATTTTTTAGAGATCATATTTCTGTACCTACCTAAATATTATAACACCTGTTCTGTACCTATGTTCCACAATAAATATATTATGAATTATAGGGTTGAGGTTTCAACAGACGGCAGAGGCACTTACTATTAGGTGGACTGAATGCTCATATGTTATTTCTATATTATAAATAAATAAAAATAAAAAAAAAACAAACAAAACTGACAGAATTTCAACGAAACTCCCAGTCCAACAATTCTGTTATCACAAAAAATACAGTCTAGAAAGTTGTCTCAGATATTGCAGTTGCGCGCAAACACGAAAGTTTATATTTAATCTAGGACGAGTTGCCCCCACTCGGGACAAGCGCCACTCGTCAAGTTTCCGCTGATCACTTTGTAAATCCCCTGGTTTTGTTTTGAATTTCGAGGGTGTCAGAATTCGGTAGGTGTTGAGTGACTTTTTGGATTCTGCGTGAATATTTTTTAAATCTTGTAACAAGTAGATATGACAAGGGCTTTTTTAAACTTGTTTTATAGTTGATGACTGCAGCATGGACGGCTTTTGAGAGTCAAATATCTAGTGCATATGATACCTCAAAGGATGTATGTTGCTTTTTCAGGACTAGATGTAGACGTAATCTAATTATTTAAATAATGCAAAAATACATATACATATTTGGAATGATTCATTCTTTCATATATATTTTTAAACATGATAATGACGAAACTTTATGTAAAATTTTCCCTCATTAGATCAAACAGATGAACCAAGAAATAATGCAGTCGGATCTTAGACTATTCGTTATTAACAGAACCATCAGTTAAATAGCTGTAAGCACAAGTACGATTAATAAGACTCAAGGATCAACATTTTTTGCGCTCTACGGCTTAAACAAGGTTTTCTTACATGTAATATCACGGCTTGGTGAACAGGGCAATGAGCGAAAGAGTGAGACGGCTGTTAAGAGGAACCGGCAGCGATTCCGCACAAGAAATATTACTTATTTCTTTTAGTCGACAACGCGGTAATCACATTTGCTTTTGTTCGTTTCGGCCCTTTCATTCGCTTAATCGCGTTATTTCGGGACTTGGCGGAGCAATTTTGGACTGCGTTTATGTGATGAGCGGAAGGATACTACCTATTTTACTATAAGGTTATAACGACTCAGTTTTTTGGTGTGGTTGAAGTTTGAATTGAAAGTGACAGAATTTTATTTTTTGGAAATCAAATGAATGGCCACCTGCGTCGGTTTCGAAGATTCTAAATGTTATACCAAATTATATATGAATTTTGATAACTTTAAAAATATCACTTAATTAACCTACATACTGTACAAAATAATCCTCGATATCGTACGATAAAGTATTTCTCGCCGATACAGCTAATTTATGATTTTATGAATTGAAATAAAATTTCCTCAATACTTGCCGATAAGTTTGAAGTAAGTAACAGAACTTTTTACTTTACACGGATCAATCTTTGTTAACTATCTTCATTAATTTCATTCGATTTTCCTTCAGGTTTTACAGTCAGCTCGAAATAAGTTTTGTAAAATAGTTTCGTTCATTAGTTGTAAAGCATTTAACTTTTTGTATTTTACAACTTAGACGTAAAGTCAAAAAAACTTCATACTTATTACGCAATTACGTTACTATGAAATAGATATTTTCGTCATATGAAAATATAACTCTGCAGATAACAATGAACATAATTTGCACGTAAAATTATTAAATATTACTTTATTAATATTTTAATAAGTGACGTGAGAGTTTTGTTTCTGCTGACGGTCAATCCATATTTAAACCACATTCGTTAACGATGTTAAACATTCTGAAAGACAAAACTTCAAACACGCCGTCGCTCATGCCTTTGCCCACAATCAAACAGAATAAGCTGGTGAAAAGGAAGGAAAGGCGAAGGCGGCGGCGGGCCGGGATAGTTGGGCAAATACGTGAACGCCGCAGGCTTGTTTGGTTTACGCCTAAATTGATACCCATTCTGCGCTCCGGGTATGTGATTACGGTATTGTTCGCCGTGCGATGGTACAGGGTATCAATTTTTCGAAAGGGTGCTTTCAATGATTTCACTATTTAATGGTGGTACAACTTTTTCGTTTTGAATCTGAGACGGTAGGATGATTATATTCTACTTTTTAATTGTTTTAGTACACGATCTTTTTTTTATAATATGAAAAAGCAGGCGAACGTATAGTCCACCTGTTGTAATGTGGCCACAGCAACCCATGGACATGTGTAATGAGTGTCAATAAGATCGGTTTTACCTGACGTTGACCATAAATGCGTTACGACTTCTAAGAACTTTTTTATTTGAACGGCGCTCAGTACTGTTGTTATTAGGTAGGTAACGGGCCTGCAGTCCACCTCATAGTAAGTGGCTACCACTCATGGACATCTGTAGTCAACCCCAGATACGTTGCTACCCCTGAGGATTACTCGTAAAAATTAAAGTACCTAAAACTGGGATAAATATGTCTGTCTTACCACACCACTGCAATTTTTTTTTATACTTCGGAAGTAGCAAACGGGCATGCAGCCCACCTGGTGGTAAGTGGCTACTGCCGCCCATGGACATCTGTAATCAACCCTAGGTCAAATCAAAGTCTAAGATGGAATGCCTCGGAAAAGTATGTCTCCCTTACCACACCCTTCACACCAGAACACAACAGCGTATAACGCTGCTGTTATGAGGCAGAAATAGGTGTAGCGGTGGTGCTTCCGGAGTCGAACCACAAAGAGTTCTACCACCTTCAAATAGAATAACTATTAAGTAAACATTTGAGTAACAAAGTGTAACTAACTTTGGACGTTCTTGACCTAACCTCTATATTCTTGCGACAGCCGACAAGCTTCTAAGAACTCAGTTGAAATTACAAGGCGTTTATAATAAACATAGCGGCCAATCGCATAACTTGAAACGTAAACAGCTAAGTTGACGTCATGGTACACGCATGCCGTGCCTAAATATATTTAACTAGCTGTGCCCCGCGATTTCATTTTGTACTAAAGAAACACGAACATAGCATAATTTTTTTATAGCCTATAGTATTCCTTAATAAATGGACTATTCAACACAAAAATATTTTTTATATGAACCAGTAGTTCCTGAGATTAGCGCATTCAACCAAACAAATTCTTCAGATTTAAAAAAAGTATAGGTGACGAAAATAACAAGGACTAATTCGCATTCCTTTTTTGTCTTTACAAGGAGTGCGAATTAAACTTACCACCAGGTGGAAACAGTGTAGTTCGACCGTGGAGGTACCACCGCCATACCTATTTTTAGCGTTTCGGTGGAAGCATACAGGCCACACGGTGGTAGGTTTACTACCTATGAAATTGCCTTTCTGCCGTACTGGCCATTCGAAATAATCAATAATTTTTTTGGCTGATAATTCTAATTTCAATTAAATGTAATTTTAAAAAGATGGAATTCTTTTGCCTAAAATCGTCATTTGTTTAATAGTTAGTGTTTTATTTTCATCGCATTCGAACATTTTTATCATGGATACGTTAGTAACCGACTTCAATGTCAACAAAAAGCAAAAAAAAAATTAAATATATGTTACTCTCTTACATACACAGTACACAGTCCCGAAGTCGGCGCTCTACATATTTTGCTAGATTACTACGAAATACCAATCTATGTCCTATAAGTATTTTGAACAAAAAAAGAATTTTGGGAGTCGGTCCACAAATGGGGGAGAAATCGTTGGACATACATAAAAAAATATATACAATACATACAGTCGAACATAGAACCACCTCCTTTTCGAAGTCGGTTAATTAGAGTAATAATGGAGTATGAGTATGGTCGTGGCAAGAAAGTAGCACAAGCGGCACGCAACATCAACGACGTTTACGGAGCGAACACTAAAAACGAACGCACCACCCGTTATTGGTTTGCACGCTTCCGTTCTGGAAATATTGACATGAAAAATGAACCCCGAGATCGTCCGAAAACTGGTCGACAATGACGAATTAAAGGAAATTGTCGAAGCTGATGATACTCAATCTACGGTTGAATTAGCAGCATTTGACGTTAGCATCAAAACGATATTGGTCCATTTGCGTCAAACTAACAAGGTAAAAAAGCCTAAAAAATGGGTACCCCAAGAACTCAATGATCGCCAGCACGAAGTACTCGTCGAGAGGTGCCTTGCACTGATCAACATTCATACAAATGAAGGAATTCTGAAATGCATTGTTACTTGTGACAAGAAATGGATCTTGTTCGACAATCGTAAGCGCTCAACAAGTTAGTTGGATCCTGGTTCAGCACTCAAACAATGCCCTAAACGAAAACTTGCCCCTAGAAAAGTGATGGTCTCTGATTGGTGGTCTAAGGCGGGTGTAATTCATCACAGCTTCTTATCAAACGGGATGTGCATTACTGCAGATGTGTACTGTAAAGAACTGAACACAATGATGGAGAAGATCGCACATCTCCAAACAAGCTTTGGTCAATCGTTTGGCTCCACTGCTCCTGCAGGACAACGCGCGACCTCATACTGCACAGCAGACGGTCTTCAGGCTACAAGAGCTGGGGTTGGAAATTCTCCGTCATCCGCCGTACATCTCCGTCATCCAGAATTTGGATAACATCTTGGCGGAAAAAAATTCAATACCCGAGAGATAGTACAAAATGCTTTTGAAGCATTTGTTGCCCCCAATCCAGCTGATTTCTTCAAGAAGGGCATCAATAAGCTATCAATGCGTTGGCAAAGATGTATCGTATGTATAGGTGATTACTTTGATTAAAAGAAATAAAAAATATAGAAAAAAATATGCTTCATTAATTTCATGTCAAACGGCAATTTCATAGGTAAACCTTATAGTAACAAACGAGCATTCGGTCAACTCCAGATAAGATAGAATCCTATCTGAGGTTCACAGCGTTGCGTTTCGTTGCTACCCCTGGGGACAAAGGTGGAACGCCTCGGATTAATCTTCGTACACTCTTCAAATAAGAACACAGCAGCGCTTAACATTGTTGTTATAAGGCACAAAACGTGGTGTGTGATTTGTCTTCGACTTCGATCTTGCCTTTTAACCCCTTTATTGCGAGTCCAGGTGTCGAAATACGTGTCTCCGAGATATAACAGATCTTTAATAGTGTATTGGTGACGTTGAGGTTGATATGACATCTAATTATCGGACTTTCTATCTTTTTGACGTTCTAACCTCATGCCATGATCAAAAATCCAACCCTAGTTACGTAATCTTCAAACGATTTTCAAAGTATCTGTAGCCTGGAGCGATCACGAACAAAATAGACATGGAAACCAGAGGATAGGTATTTCAACTTTGATAACTCACGACGGCCTTATACACGATATGCAACTTTATCCCCTTGAACGTAAGTAAAAAGCCGCAGCTTTTGGAATTTTGGTCAAGAATTTGTAATGAAATTGCCGTTCAACTTACAATGACCCTCGATTCAAGCAAAAGGCACTCTTATGTTCCAGGTCATAATGAAAGGACTTGCTTTAGTTAATGTCAGTTCAATATAACTGAACGATTCCCATGACTTAGTCGTGAATGTCCCGTAAAGATCACTTGCTCGAGTGACAATTTTGTAGCCCGATTATGGTTTTACCTCCATATAAGTACACTATTACAGTTAAGTTACATATTATTCACCCGTATGTTTATTTGTTTTTCTTTTTATAATATTACTAGCTGGCCCGGCAAACGTTGTTTTGCCATATAAATGATTAAATTACTAAAATGGATATTAAAAATAGGGGTTGGTGATAAAAGGGTAAAAATTTAGGGTTGTATATATTTCTAATGCCACTTTATAGAAAAATAAACACAAAAAATTTTGTTCAAAAATTAAAAAAAAAATGTTAACGGTGCACAACCCTTATAATTTAGGGGTATGAAAAATAGATAGTAGCCTCAGATTATGTGTATAAAATTTGGTAAAAATAGTTAAAGCCGTTTCGGAGGAGTAAGGTAACTAACATTGTGACACGAGAATTTTATATATAAGCATAGTCAACCTGATAGTAAGTTGCTATACATGAACATCTGAAATCAATCCCAAATAATGTTAGGCTACCAGAGGTTGGCTACAGATGCATTGCTACCCCCGAGGACGAAGGTGCAATGTTTGTTTCTGTGTCATCTGTCTGTCAGTATGTCTCCTTCACAATACGCTTCAGACCAAAACACAAGAGGGCATAAAATTACTGTTATTAGGCCGTAATAGGTGTGATGGTGTTGCCAACGGAGTCAAACCACGTAGTGTTAGTAGTATTTTTATTTTTGATATGTGTAGTTGCCCTACTTGTGTTGTTGGCCCTACTGGCTTTTACAGCTTTACAGTTTCACCGGGTTTATTTATGGCGAGCCTGAAGCTCAAGCCGGGACAAGAAGACTGGGCTGGATGAGGGGATGGCTTTGGTCTCCGTTGCCGGGTTCCTCAACCTTGCTCCTTCGCTAGAGGGTGGGACGGTTGCGGATCCTCTGGTTAAATGGGGATTGTGGCTAACCCAAAGGCACCTCTTGTGAGGTACGGACCTCGGCTTGTGTTAGTAGAAACATCGTACTGCTATATTTATTTGTTTCAGACAAAATAATAAACAAATCGAGGATCATTTCTTACTAAAAGAATCTTGCTTTATTAATTTGTTTTAGACAGAAAAAAAATAAAAATAAATCGGGAATAGAATATCATTTCTCATTAAAAGACTCAATCTACTAGAAGAAATCAGTTCGATATCTCTTGTCGTAAACAGTTCACATGGGCGCTAAAATAACAATAAAATAAACAAAATAGCGAGCAATTTGATTCTAATTTCAAACGGCCTCCCGCCCACCGGCAGTGACATCATCCGATTAGTGTCGCGCTTTGATAATCGAAATATGAATCTAGTATCGATTCGAATCGATGACTGTTCGCGACTCGTTCGCGTGCTTAATGAACACAATTCATAGTGAATTATGTGACTTTGTCTCGTTTCCCGTTTGTTTATGGCCCTTCGTGTTTGACTCGACTTTATTGTAGGCATATTTTATCTGTTTCGGTGTCGATTATTATTGTCATATAGTTGTTTATGATCTGTAATCGCTTTCCATTTTTAAATTGCTACTGACAGGTACCCAGGTAAGTTCTTGTCACAGATAAAAAGCCATCTTATTTTGATTAACTTCTAATATTATATACCGAATACCAAGATTAATTTTGAATATATAGTTTTATTATGGAATATGATATTATTATTTTTTAATCTAAGATAAACGCAATTGCAGTTTCTGTTTTAGTATTCTGCGTAGTCGTGTATCACGAGAAGACAACACCATTGTTTTAAGAATTTAATAATTGTATTTGTAGACAAATTCCATCTATGAGAATATAACCGCAATTTAAAACCGGCTAATAGAAGAACTTTGTTGTATGTGAGCCTCCATTAAATATTTATTTTATTCTGTATTTAGTATTTTTTAAACGACTTTCAAAAAGGAGGAGGTTCTCAATTCTGTAATGACTGTATTTTTTTATGTTTGATAAATCGAAAATTGTGCATAGGATAAATCGATTTTGACATTTTTTTTTATTTGAAAGCTGTTGCTTCCCGTTGGGTCCAATTTTAATTTGGTTCAGTTTTGACAAGAGCATCCATGAGAAAAACGTGTAAGTCTTAAATTTGCATTAAATATGTGCGCGATAAAATAACGAATAACTCAGTTTCTACCGACTCGATTCTCATGAACTTGGAACTAACATTAGGTATATAAGATAAAATCATATGTTGAAAAATTTGACTTTCCACTCTTCAATCTTGATGAAGCAGGGGTACTGTTAGCCTAAACCATAGATGTTATCCATTTGGTGCTTACAGATATATAATGGAATTACTCAGCAGAGACATAATATGAAATATTTGACCTTCAACTCCTCAACCCTGATGATGCAGGGTACTGCAAGTCTAATTTATAGCTAAGGATCCGGTTGAGCTATAGTGATTTATATTGGATGGATAAGGTTAGGTTGGAACATAATACATAACATAAAAAAATTATTTAACAAAAAATAGAAACCGTCTTCTATACCACAAAAAAGTAAAAAAGATATTTAAATATATTCTGAATTCTGAAGTCGGCGCTCATATACTTGCAGGACATAGATTTTTCGTTGTAATCTAACGAATAATGTTTAGTGCCGACTTCGGGACTGTGTACTATGTACTGTATATGTAAGAAACCAACATATATTTAAATTACTTTTTTTACTTTCGTTAATTTGTTTTTGTTATAGCGGCAACAGAAATACATCTTTGAAAATTTCAGCGTGCTGACAGACAGACGGACTGCCTTAGTAATGTCCCGTTATTAAGCTTTGAGTACGGAAACTATTAAAAAGTTTGCAGATGAAAAACTGAAACGAACACGAGCGTCGTATGGAATCTCGAATTAACCATAAAATAGTTGCTTAAATCGATTATCTAGTGGATATTCATTCCCTTGACTGAATGTAGTCTATTTATCTGCGATGTTTATAATATTGTGTGTTCATAAATCTTATTTACAGTACTATCGAAGTAAGCGGAGTAGCTTACTGGCGAATAAATCATCCGTCGTTGTAATATGTCGACCTTAATGTTATCTGTAAGACGCCATTTATCATATTTATACCGTGATAAGCGAAACAAGACTAATTTTTCAGACTTCGTCTGAGTCCAGACGGAATATTGACGATTTGTGTATCTTAATTTGCTTAAAGTGTACTTAAAGAGTGTAAAATTAATATCTTATATATATAAATAATATTGTATCTTGCTCGTACATTCTAAGGAATGAACGAGAGGTAAACAGGAATGCTGACATTTTGGAAAACAATATTTTCCATTGATATAAGTTTTTCATTTGTACCTATAAAATATCTTATGCATATATAAAACATATAAATTGAAATGGAAGGAAGAAGATTGTAAATTTCAATAAATTCGCATCAAAATTTGAACTTTAGGCTTTCAAGGATCACTTTATATGTTTCACTGCTGGACACGTGCTATGCTTCTACCTTAACTTGGGGACGCCTAGCTACCATGACGCTACATCAATGCCGTTTGGTGGAGATATTATAATCACTCAAAAACCTTACCTTAAAATCTGCCTATAAACATTTCTTTTAATTGTAAATAAAACAAAATTATATATAAATTTTGTGGAAATAAAAAATAAACAATAATTCTTCGGAAATAAAAATTAAATTAGTTTAAAGTAAAACATTGTTCTAAGAAATTGAAGTGTCTATTTTTAAAAAGAAAACATC
>MOOZ01000144.1:1607367-1628934 GCA_002930495.1 Cecropterus lyciades | reverse complement strand
TGCCTATAAAAAATTATTTTATATATAAATTATTTTATATATTTATATATAAATTTTGTGGAATATAGTTTTCGGAAATAAAAATTAAATTAGTTGAAAGAAAAACATTGTTCTAAGAAATTAAAGTGTCTATTTTTAAAAAGAAAACATCGACCAGAGACTTCAAAAATAGAACTCAATTATAGCATTAGAGATGACATCATTGCAGTCGCGTCAATTTCTTGCGACTCGTTTCGTCGTTAAGGCGATGTGACATAGGTAAGTAAGAAAATATTTTTTACACACGAGTAGTAAGCAAGGAAGTTGCGCAAATCGGTCCAGTTACCAGAAGAATCGGTCGTCGTGACAAATCGAATGAGAATTATAACTTAGACATGTTTACCTTATGATAGTCATTTTATTACTCTACTTTGATTGACAGAGTAGCCAAGCTAAGTAAAAGGCAGTCTAGCCAAATGGCTATTGATCCTTATTGTATACCCGTCATCATCACATTATGTTCCTACTGCTAGGCACGGATCTTCTTTCACATTACGAGAATTTCAGGCCATAGTTCACACGCTTGCCAATTTTGAATTAGTAGACTTCACACACTTGTAGAACTCACCTTTTAAAAGAACTTTTTTATGAGTGTAGGTTTTCTTAAGATGTTGTTGATGATGACCTTCATCGTAAAGCATTATTCAAGCCGTATCAATTTCTATTGTACAGCGCTAATACGTATTTGTCAAAAATGTCACTTGATAACATTTGTGTGGCGATTTATCTATGACAAGGTTATTTCATTTGAACATTAGCCATCAATGAAGTTTACGATACGTTGACGTATATTACGTCACATTCAGCTTGATTGTACGTCATAATTCTAATCTCGCATAGTTTTATTTCAAAAGTGGTAATTTGACACGACTCATTTATATGGTATCAGGATATAGGATATACTTCAAAGTGGTGACTTGTGTGGTAATGAAAATTTACGGTATATTTTAATCCTTAATGAAAGCAAGTGAGATATGTAGAATGCATTGTTTAAAATGAAATTTGATGGTTACAATGTTTACGTTAGTATCCAAAACAAACAAATTATGGTGAAGACGCAACTCTATTGACCAGAAACACAAACATAAATACAAACTACACTTATGTACACGAAAACGAAAAACACCGCAAACGTAATAGTAATATCACGAGATGGCCCGTAAAAATTTAAATTAGATGCAAAAACAAAAACGTCGCAACGCTAATGGTGTAACGAGATTTAAAATGTTTTTCCGTCGTGAAATGGAGTCGCCGCACGCTGGTATTGTTTTAAAACCTGGAACAACTATAATGCCCTTTGTTTGTATGTAAATTCCGTGGAAATGGCTGTCTCCCTAATAAATATAAGTGGGCCGTCTTATCCTGCAGATTAGCTGATAAAAACCTAAATAGTTGTAGGGGAAAGCGCTGTACCGCTGGAATTATGTAATGATTTATGATTTACTTCCGGGCTTAACTCTTACTGCATACACCATAATTATTTTTCCTCTAGCGTTGATCTTATCCTTTTTGACGTGGTAATGACTTATCTTTCTCGGTTCTTATTGTTATCACAGCGTTTACTGCGCAAGCTTGATTAATTAAAAAAGTGTTTTGAGGGTTTCCCCGACCGAAGGAAAAATGACATAATTGGTTAACTCTTATGTCTGAAACTTTCACACTCTTCGGGTATAGAAAATGTCTGAATTAAAGTGCTATATGATATATAAAATTTTTAACAAAGTTCCTAAGGAGATGCGAAACATACAGAGCATTTGAAAACTTAAAAAAGAGTTCAAATATTTTCTTATTGACAAATGTTATTACTAGATCGATGAATTTTTGACAGATTTAAGCATATAAATGTTTTTTTATTATTGTATTATGATTATAATTATTGTCTCTTTTTATCAATAAATGTTTAATTTAATAATTTATAGCTGCTATGACATTTAACATATTATACATTGAAATGTGATTAAATTCGAAATTTTGACTTAATTCGTATACCCAAACGGGTCGAATATAGAGCTTGCCATGAAAATGGTACCCAATTCATGAATAAGGATATTTTCATTTGTATAAAAATGAGTTACAATAGCTTACTAAACTAACGAAGTAATTACACATAAGTAAAGATGCCCATTCATGTAATCAACTTTAGAATTTTTTACGAACGTGAAGAAGGAAATAAATTATTATTTTATGAAAATATTTTACTGCTTCAGATTGACCTAATAGTTTTACTCGGACACTTTTGATAGTAAATTTTGTACTACAAGGTTCTGTTTCACTATTTCCACCGAATTAATGCGTCGCTTAAAGTTAAAATGTAGTACTTAAACAGGGATAAATGACCCAATTCTAGGCCATAATTAATTGCGTCTTCTAGCTATTGTGGGGATGATTACAAATATATAAACAACAATGACCATCCCATGCTAATTCACAAACCCGTAGAAACTTTATCTGCCCAATATCGCAAGTGGCAGTAACCCGCACATCAGCCTTGCATTATAAAGGTCAATGGACATTGGAGAGGTGCCAAGGGTGATACGGTATATGCAGTACAATGACGGGAGCAGGTGGGCACTTGCCGCCTTATTATACCCACATATGCTACGTCGAAGGCGATAAGGAATTCTGGAAATGCTCCGCGAACTAACGTGTTGTGCCAGAATACCTTGTCGGAATAAAATGTGGTGACAAAGTTGTAACCCACATTACAGTGTTTAGCGCTGCCGTGTTCCAGTTCCAAAGATAAGGTGATATGAGGCGTTTCAACTTAGTCTTTAATGGTAGTAATTCAGTTGTCGACCTCAGCTCGCGCTAAATTAGTACTTTTTTTTCCAATGAGATTGTCTTGACAATCTCATTTTTTTTATAGTAATGAAGTAGCGAAAATGCAATCCATCTTAAGATCAGTGAGATTATCGTTGATCTGAAGATGGACCACATTTTCCTTGACATCTGCAACTAAGAAAGGGGACCTCCCCTTGAGAGCCCTTAGGTTGTCTCAGGTGCATTTGTCATCGCTGAGGATTGAATAGAAAGTCACGTGATAAGTAGATTTCTTCCTTGTGATTGTCTTTTCTAAAATAATATATTTTTTAAACAGAGAACAGCAAAACTTATACAACAACACACCGTCGTCTTCTGGATATAATCCTATACTCCTACCAAAATGGAGGAAGACAGAGAATGGCGATATTTGTACTGATATTATACAGCAACAATTTATCATAACTAACGATATCTTCACCACAGTTTAAATAAATTGAAATTATCGTTTGACTAAAATATCGGTTCGGCAAAGAATAAGCGAAACAGAATGTGAAGGGAATGACCTGGTTTCGAGCATCCTATTTATAGATGCAACAAAAGGGCTAAATAACCTTTGTTGAGCTGCTTAAAAGTTCTCGAGCGTACTTTTGCAGGGTTGGTTACAATTGTCATAAGTTAATGATCAATGAAAAGTTGATTTAAGCAGTGATAGCCTAGGGGGTGGGAGTCATAGCTTAGGCCCAGACAAGCATCTCTATTTTTATAAAATGATGTGCGTATTAGAAATTAATTATCGCTGCTTAACGGTGAAGAAAAACATCGTAAGGAAACCTACACGCCTGAGTACTTTTTTATTTAAAAAAATGTTCGTAAAGGTGTTCGAAGTCTACCAATACGCGATTGGACTGCGCGGTGGACTATGATCTAAAACCGTCTCAACTTGAGAGAAGCCCATGTGCAGCAGTGGGACAATAATGGGTTGGTGGCGAAAAGATGATTCAAAGCTATTTGTAACATTCTTAAGTGACAAAAGTCGCCATAGAAGCTCGCGTGTTGGCTGCAACTTTTATTTTCATACTGCTGTCTGTGAATATCTTCTCACAAATCAAGAAGCCTGATGGTTTCCTAACGCTGCAATGCGAATCGAAGGAGAAAGTTACGCATTAGTAGCCCAGTCCTTAAAGTATCCGAAAAGCCTCGAGTAAAGTTGTAACTATCATCAAATTTTGGCACTACGAGTTCCAGTCTTTTAGAAGCTGACGCATCCAAAAATCGATTAAACGAAGAATTAGCGTAACAACCCTGGAGGGGAAAAGACTGGTATTTGAACGTCCCATTTACCGTGAAACAAAAGGCCTATCCGGGTGACTTTTAGCCGGTTAATTAGAATGTCAACGGCACTTATTAATCAAAATGGCATGGCGGACGCGTTCGAAGCACTATTGTCCTGTCGTTATTATGTTGCGTTGGTGGAATATGTTTAGCTGGGATAATGGTTTCTTTTCAGGTTACAATGTTTTCATTATCATATTTTATAGTGTTAGGGTGTTTAGGTTTTGTAGAAAGTATTCAGAGAATTATTCTCGGAATGTTTAAATGGTAGTGAAGAATATAATTAAATCAAGTGATTGTCAGCCAACGTAAGCTTAAGCCTGGGTGAAAAGCATGAAATTTGATTTATAAGTATTTTTATGACATGAATTTATATAAAGCTTCGGTATGTTTGTATCGTTTGTAAGCATACAAATATTTATAACGTTTATCCTTAATTTCATACTTCTCACGTTTTGCATCGAAGCTACCTCACGAAACAACTATTCATCTCCATTACGTACCAAGGATTCCATATAAATCTTAATGTTGATATAAAACTATCTAAATGTTATATCAGGAACTGGTCGCAACGCAGCCATTTGCCTGTCAGGGACGTGATCGCTATCGTAAAAGTCAAACATCCATAGCGAAGTAACTCTGTATTCGCAATCAATTAATCATTATATTCAACCATCCGAAGCGAAGTCCGTGTTTTTACCTAACTTTGAGAACTCTTCATGAATTTCAGGAATTTTATATCGTTCTAAAGTTTTCTATCAATCAAAACAAATTACAATTAATTTTCGATATGCACATAATTTCTATCAACTTAAGTAATTTCATATTCCAGATCCCAATGAGAGACCAAATTTCAACCCACTAGGCTATCATGCTAGGTGAACAGTTAATCAGTCTTATCAATTATACATTTATGTGAAGCGTAATTACGTTGAGGATCGCACCCATATCACGCTGGCCACCGGAATAGCGATGCGACGTCATCAATCACTGGAGGGGGACTATATAAGCGTCAAAGCGGCGGGGGGCGGGGTATTCTTCATTAGACGGCCGCGGAGAGAGGACGTCAACAGCTCATATATTAATCATCAGACCATTCCTTATGTCGCTCACGCTTGTCGTCGCCTTTAATGACGGCTTATACAAGATTGTAATAAATCAAGCCGATTGCTAGCTAGCGTTCTTGATGAAGTTGTTTGTGTAGATGCAATGACGTATTCGTGCAGCCTAATTAAAATAATCAGGTTTCTAATTTGCAGTTGGTTTATTCGCGTGAATTTCTAGAATGCAACCAGCATTTCCTGAGTGTTGGCACCGTTATTTTTGATTAATATGGTCTTGCTAGCATAATATTAAACGGTAATGAGAAAGCCTACTCGGCTTGTAGTTTCAAGAGTTAATTTTCAAAATCTCGTACTAAATAATATGAGGTACATTTAAATATGAAATTTGCTCGTCTGCGACATTTTTAAAACAATTCCCATTTGTTACAATGTAGGTCAGTAAACATGAGCATACTAATTAGGTACTTAGTGCACATTTTTAGTGCATGGCTTCTTGGGGAATTAATTTTACTTCTTTGTTGTTTCCGTTGTGTAATACGTTATTCCTTTTTAGAATAAAATGTTGAAGGAATTCTGTGAAGTATTTCGCAGTTTTGTATAATGTAACACCATAATTAGAATCTACAAGGCAGGTAGGCACATAAGTAGCTACGTTAGGACTTTGATGAGGTTGTATATAGTATACAGACGTGGCAGAATGAGAAACATTTGAAACCACTTTATCGAGTAGCTACCTCCTGCTGTATTAATGTACCTACATTCCGTACTAAATATTCATTACATGTCAGTGTCATTATCATCTCTAGTGTTATTAGATTCAAACAGTCTGGATTCCTGGTACTGTTAATACAGGGATGAGCAGGAATTATTAAGGTTTCGAGAATACTCCTGTTTTCTAGATAGAATGTCACAAATCAAAAATTCCGGATCATGATTATTTTATAATAGCACTATATTAACTAAAATATTATATATCGCAATAATATACAATACAATATCAACCATATATGCCAAACCCCACGTGTAAGGGGGATGTAGGTCTCAGTCTTACCTAGTAACAGTTGTAGTGTGTCACACATCTTTCTTGTCAGAAGCTTCAGATGCCTAAAGAAATCTCTCGGGAACGGCTTCCCGTCATATAGACTAAATTGGAACGTCTTGAATCCATATCCATACAAATGTCTAGGATTGGTAGTCATGTCGTTATATTCGAAGCACAATATAGATAGCTTTAAATATATATTGTAAGTGAAAGCAAATCCTCTGAAACAAACTATTTCGTAAAGTACAGTCACCTCACGTTCGACAAACTTCTTTCGGCGCGGTATCGGAAAGTTCGTAACTATAGAAGTATCGAACTGCAGAAACAAGTGTTGAATGCTTGGATACTTGTAACGCTGGCTTTGTATGAAATAAAATGTAAAGTGAAACTTTGTTAATGCTCTGAAGATGATAGAACTTTTAATGGGTCGACCCCGGAAGCCCCACCTCTTTCTAATAACAACGAAAGAGCTGCAGTGTTTTGATTTGAATGGTGTGGTATGAGAGAAATCCTTATACGAGGCGTTCCAAATTATTGATCAGGTAGGTCTCTAATCTTATCTAAGATTGATTACATAAGTTTGGCCATGGACGACATTGGTCATTTACTACCAGATGGATAGGCTTGATCCATATATTAAAAAAAAATGATGTTAAAAATTTAATAAAAATAAACTTCGTAACTAAGTATAACATTGTTAGTTGTGATAGTTAATTTGTTGGTAATAGCAAAAGATGATTGGAGCAATATCAATAGGTAAGGGAGATAAATACACTTAAACGGACACTTCAAATTTACCATAAGTAAAAACCCACCTGTTTTTAGCTAGTACTTTATAAAATGATAGATGTAAGTACTAGGAGCCCATGATTGCAATGTAGCTCATCAGAACTTGCGTGCGCTCATCGAGATAGGCGACACGCACGGCTGGCGTGCATCCCTATCAACTGTTTATGACTGATCGCTGTTTAGTTATCGCTATCCACTAAGTTATTGTGTTTTAACTAAGTAGCGTTTTCGACTCTTAGCGCGGCAGTAGGATTCAATATGACGTCGGCTCACATATAAAGTTGGGTAAAAAAATAAAAATAATGAAACTTAAATTTCACGAAATAAATTTTAAGATCTTTGTTTGACAAGGTAGGGAAATCTAAAGGCTTCTAGTTGTCAGATTGGTAATTACCAAGCTGGGTGTTATTATCAAATATCTGGAATCAAATATTTTTCCACTTCGGTTATTCTTCTCTCATTTTTCACTATATTTTAGGGAAATTAAGGTAAGGTAAGGAATAATAAGGCATGCGAGTGTTAATCGTTAATTAATAAATTCTATAATACAATTAAAATATTCTTCTTTAGTCAAGAGTTTCTCAGGGGACTTAGGGAAAACGGGGAAAAAATAAGTACCTCCCACAATTCAGTCTTTAAATTTAATTGTCTGTCAACAATTTATATTATTGAAGCTGTTGAATAATAAAATAATGAAGTGAGCAAACATCTGACACCAAAGAAACCTGTTAACATTCAATTATACGCACGATCGATAAATATTTCGAAGGAATACTTCGTTGGCATATGAAATGATCGTTAAAGTCGTCAACGTCAGGTTTCTGGGGTGTCTTACTGCGGTAGATAAAACTATAAACGTCAAAAATTAAGTCACTTTAAATAAACATTTTTTTTCAAAACAATACAACATTAAATGAGGTACAACAGAGTATATTTCAAAGCTGCCGTATAAAAATACAAAAATGACAAGTACACATTAAATGGAGTCTTTTTCAGGCTGTCTTTATATCCAGCAGTGGTCTATGGGTTGGTAGATTGATGGACTAAAGATGACCTATGCTGACCAATTATGCAAATTCTAATAGTATTTGATTAAATATAAAATGTATTGCTTCACTGTATTTTCTGTAGAAAAATAGTTTTACTTCAAATTTTACTAACAAAACTATACTTGACGCGTCAGTAGTACTTGATGAGCCATAAAAAATAACTATACTATATAATTTCAAGACACTGTTTTTATTTACAGTGATATTATTTGTAGTATTAAATTATGATTCAATAGCTTATTCCCGTGGCTCCGCTCGCTTTGGTCACGTTTAGCGTAACCTATAAACGCATAAACGCGTTCTATACTCATAGCCCCACACTAGGATTTTCTCGTGTGTCTTGGATGCCATGGAAACACAAAGACGAATACACAAACACCCAGACCTAGAACAGAAATCTAAACTCATTGCGATTTCTGTCTGGCCGGGGATCGAACCCGGGACCCACTGTGTGTCAGATCGGTATGACGACCGCTCCACCACGTGGGTCGCCAAACTATGTGTTAATCCAGGTCATAAAGTATCTATGTGCCAAATATCAGCGTAATACCTGTAGCTTTTGCGTGAAAGAGCAACAAACATATCTTTACAAACTTGCATTCATAATATTAATAGGATTTGTTTTGCAATTATCCAATTAGCTTCGTATGTGTATTTTCATAAGATACTTGTATTGCGATATTCGCTTTATATCTTACAGCTGTCAGCACGACAATAGCACGCATTTTATTCCAATAACAAACGACTCAGTTGTATGACAAGTGCCCTAACAAAAAGTGAACTACAAACAACTCATTCAGTTTTTTGCACTACGGAATCGAATTGCAAAGTTCGGAATAATTCAACGAATGAACAAGTAACACGTCCAATTAAGCCGGACAAGCTTATCAGGATTGCACTGAATCGATTATTTTTTTCAGGTTTTTTGTACAATCGAAACTTGTAGGTACCGCAGTTGAAAATTCAAGTTGCCAATCCCTCGATTTTGGAGTGCAATTCTAGGTTTTCATTTTTTTAGCTTTGCTTGTATGAAAAACAGCTTAGTTTCAAATTGTTATGTGATCTACTTTATAGAGATCTATCCGTAAAAGGTTTAGGTTTTTTTTTGTTTTTATGGAATTTGTAATTAAATCGAAATTATATTTGATTCCCACCTACGGCTCGACTTCTGAGATGAGCAACAGATGCGTTGCTACCCTTGTCAACTAAGTTGGAACATCTCAGGCATATGTCTGCTGTTGCTTATGAATTTTACCGAAATTCTAAACAACCCTCGTGTCTTCGAACAGAACAAAGATTATTATAAATAATTCACAAAACTATTTGTATAAAATGTTAGTAGCAAACGAGCATGCAGTCCACATGGTAAGTGGGTGCTGCCCATAGATATTTGTATTCAACCTCAGGTAAGATTAGTGCCTTATCTAAGCTTAGTTACAGATGCAGGGATAGCAACTCCTGAGGAGAGAGTTTTTTTTTAATAGTCTGGAAGTAGGAAACGAGCATGCAGCCCACCTGATGCTAAATGACTACTGCCGCCCATGGATATATATAATTAAGCCCATGTAAGATCAAAGTCTACCACAGCTGCGTTGCTACCCCAGGGGAATAAGATGGAATGCCCCGGAAAAGTATGACTCCCATATATGTATAATGATGTATGACCCTTTGGACCAGAACACAGCAGCGCACTGCTATTATTAGGCAGAATTAGGTGTGGTGGAATTAGAGTTCTACCACTTTGAGATTACTTGAACACTTGAATGATTTTATTTTCAAAACATGTTTTTATTTAAAGAAGTGCAATGAAAAGTTTTAAATACCTACGCGTAATCCCACAATTTCTCGTTTAACCTGGTCATACTACAGCATCACGAGAAATAAAGTGAAGCCGCAATAACATTTTATCTCTTACTTAATATGTTTTTGTACCAACGCTTTCGTAATGCCTCGCAGATACGTTCATTAGTTGTAATTACTTATTTAATGGGCTACTTTTCGGGATAAATTTTAAATTCAGCTTGCGAATACAACCACATATTCGGTTTTTGTTCACTTTCTCAAGTCTTACACTTCGCCTTAAAATATTGTAAGTGCGATTATGTGTAAACGTTGATATTAGTACGTTTTTGTATTGTGTAGTTTAACAAACATTTCCAATTTATATATGTGCAAAGAATTGAATTGAAAATGATTTAAAGTATTTTATATACTCTTAATCCCTTGAAAGTAAAACAATAATTAAAAGATAAGACTATATAACAATAGAGATAGATATAGATTAAAAGAACATAAACAGATATCTACGAATAATAACATAATCATTGATGATATGCGATTTGATATTTCATTCATTTTATCTAGAAGGTAATGAAATGTTGTAAGATACAAAAAGCAAAAGACAATATGTGATTACAGTTTATTCGAATTGAATTAATTTCTTGCCCAAAGTAGTGTAAAATATTAAACATTATTCAATCATTCATAAAACAACACGTCTTAATTGTTTTGACTTTTAAAATGAAATATCGATTCTTTGACGTTAACGAGTATCGAATCCAGTTTTAATCAGATGCAATCGCATTTTTATATAAACAGGTCGCGAAGCAAGAATAAATTTCATTTATTCCATGGCATTAAATTTTTGATTGGTATTTTTTTAATTTGCCTGGAGCTATGTTTAATTATATTATGTAAGATAGAGAAATTCATTTCGACTTCAGTGCAATTATTAAACTTTTATTTCTGCTTTTTAGCAGTACGTGCCTGTTTAGTCTGGTTTAATTTGTAACGGGTGGGAAATGAAATAATGTGAGACTCAAACTAAGCGGAGTAAACTGGGGTCGAATCCAATATGAATGATGGGTCAGGTCAGTCTTGTACAGCAGACAGTCTTTCTCTCCTCTTAGCCTATAATATAGAATATTGCACAAAAGTTTCACATGACGTTAACGTTTACAATTTCTTTGTGACCACGATTCATGTAACTATCGAAATCGGCAATAAATAAATTGCGTTTCGTGAGTACTTGTTATATATTGAAATGCACTATAAAGGTATTTAAGGTATGAAATATTGGATGTCAGTTTCGAAATTTGATTTGTTGAATCCAATATAGAATCAAAAATAGCCAACCATGCAGAGGTCACCGGCAAAGGCTAATAACTACTTTACAGAAATAAAGTTTTAGAAAAATAAATTTATAGAAATAAAACAGATGTACTTGACCGGTTTGGTAGCTATAGCTTTAAGTTCAAAACTTTTTTGATTTTGGGAACACGCCACCTGCCGTAGTAGATACACAATAGTACATACAACGTTAAGTCCTTGGAACTACCCACGAATTTTAGTCAATAATACATGATACAAACATCCCAATGTTTCAAACTAAAAGTAGTTTGATTTTCCTCTTGTTACATCAATAGGGCTGACAAACTGGGAAGAGCGAATAATGATAGCAAATTAATTTTATCATTTTTGCCAAGAAAGGTGCAAACATGCAAAGTTGAGACATCTTGTAATAAAAAGCGTACTTTACATAAACATGAAGTGTAGTTTTATTTGTGATTATGATTGATCATAATTCGAGGAGTATATATTTTATAAAAATATCATTCAATTTAAAGATAATAATATGACAACAAAGCGAAGCGGTAAACATAACGGTCCCACACTTACAGGGTTCGATTGCAGGCTGGACACAATTTAGATTTTTATTTCGATAGTTTTTGATTTTCATAACATAATATATCCAATATTATCAAAATTGGATCTCTTAGAAAAAAATTCCCCAAAATTCCATAGTAAAATCTCTTCATGACAACCCTAGCCGTCATCGTATACGTCTATTTCCTGATGGAATTTGTTGTGCATCAGATCGGCTTCCGGATCGGAAGAGCGGGGGCATTGTTTGAGATATCTCGACCAGAAATTATTGAGTTAAATTCGTCCGGAATTCTGATGTTTGAGTATGAGTTTCCAAACGTATTTTGTCGCGTTTTTGCGAGGGCGGTTTTGTTCGTGTTTGTTAAACAGTTTTGTAATTCAAGTTATAAATAAAAGGTTCCCTCGTATGGTTTAACTCTGGCACCACAGATAGGTATAAGGTACTTAAACAACTTCTTTAATAACTGTCTTCAATTCAAATAAATCTACACGTTTGTGGTTAGAATTTAAAAGAGGTAGAGGTAGAACCCCTCTGAGGTTGGTCTCAGGCGGTATCACCGTCACAGTTATTTCTGCCTAATATAAGCAGTGTTACGTAATGCCATGTTCTGGTTTGAAGGATTAGAGAGAATTTGTATGACAAAGCGTTTTTTTTTTATTTAGTACTTAAAGGCAGCAACGCGTCTGTGACTAACCGGCATGTAAACTTATGTGGGGTTGATTTCAAATAGTCATGGGCGGCAGTGACTACTTATCATCAGGTGGTCAGGATGTTCGTTTCTCACTCCTCAAAAAAAATACAAATTATTTGGCTATAGGCTGTTTGATTTAGAGCAGACACCGTATGAAAAAGAAAAATAAACTTAACATTTTTTCACGTCAGCGTCCTAACAATATTACGTCTAAGCTACGAAAACCTACCGAAGGCTTCAGAAGTGGCATCGTTACATAACAACAGCTATGTATACAAAGAAACCCCTATATCCGTGTCGTGCTGCCGTCAAAGGATCCCTCCCTTTAAGTAGAAGTGTGTCAACAGGCATACCTGCTGAGTGGCTAAGCGATTGAAAGTTAACGTTTCTATACTTTGATTCAATAAAGATTGTAATCTTGAATTGGGGTTTTGTATACTCACGCTTGCATATTCAATTCAATCATAGTAATATATGTTATTCATAAAGTTAACAACGCTTGAATTATTAAAAATATGGCATGTCAGATGCGACTAACAATGTTTTTATAGAATCTGAACGTTTTTATAGAATACGACCTCACAAATTTACCTATATCTGTCTCGTGTCAGCGATGTAAGAGCAACTATTTCCGGTTTGAAGGTGTGGTAAGAGAATCAGAAGCATTTCGACTTATTCCCATGGATCGCAAGGAATCTATGGCCGAATTTAATTGAGATCCCATTTCTACCTGTGGTTAATTACAAATGTTCAACAGCGACAGTGTGCACGTACTCAAATGAATTGGTGCATGTATGCCATTTTTATATGTTTTTTTGTATAATATTGGCAAGTGAAGTTTGAAGGTGGTAGAACGCTTTGTGGGTCGACTCCGGTAGCACCATCGCCATACCTATTTCTGCCTCATAACAGCACTGTTATGCGCTGCTGTGTTCTGGTCTGAAGGGTGTGATAAGGGAGACATACTTTTCCGAGGTATTCCATCTCAGTCCTCGGGGGTGGCAAGGGAGACATACTTTTCTGAGGTATTCCATCTCAGTCCTCGGGGGTGGCAACGCATCTGTGGCTAACTTTAGGTGAGACTTTGATCTTATCTACAATTGATTACAGATGTCCATGGGCGGCAGAAGCCATATATATATGGCATATACATACATATACCATGCAATATACCATCAGGTAGGTTGCATGCTCGTTTCCTACTTCTCTACTATAAAAAAGCGGCCAGTGGCACGCATGGACATCTGTAATCAACCGTATATAAGATAAAGAGTCTTACCTGAGGTTGGCTACAAATATGTTGAGGATCAAGTTGCAACACCGAGGTAAGTATGTCCTCCTTCCCATACCCTCGACACCAAAACACAGGGCTTAGCACTGCTATTTGGGCAGAAATATTATTAAAAATCCTCCTTAACAATAGAAAGAGATCCTTTGCCTAACCTATATATTACCTATGTATGTAGCCTATATAGGACGTTACTCATCAACCCGAGTCTTTTGAAACACGAAACCTATATCCAGACTTCCGTACCTCCATCATACCACCCCTTTGACCTGAAAAACTGAACAAGGATCAGAAGGTAAAATAGAACAACGATGTAACTGGAAAAGATTTTTTTGAACAATCGGTTACGTTATATGTACTTATCTTCAAATAAATAATATTAAACAAACCTGAAACTTATAAACTTAAGAAAAAATTTAACTCGTTTTTTTATGAAATACAAGAGGTAATAGCGTGAATAATACTCTTTTTAGCGGTTTATATATAGGACACGGTGAAATATTAATATGTTAGCGAGAATCGTTTCCCAGAAAAAGCAATAACATACATATTACAAGAATTCTATTCCACGTACACAAAACTTAAGACCCGATAACTACCACCTAAAATACTAAATCTTTTGAAACGAAAATTACGTCCTACTAGTCTCCATTACGAATAGGTGACTTCTATTTAACTTAGAGCACTCATCCGATCTATTCAAAGAGAAACCCACTGAGTTCAGTTCCTTCATCAGCGCTTCGTTTTCCAGCTCAAAGGATCTTTTGAGCTGAAAAAGTGTGAATACCACACGAGGTATCTATCCTATCTGGAATATCAGTACCGAATACTAATACTGGTAATGGACGACATACCGGTTCGATTTTCCGAATCGTTTGCGCTGTACCAACCAGATAACGAGAAACGGGCGTATGGGTGTCAGGGTTCCGTTATAGAGGTGCTGAGATTTCGTTGCGATAACTTTTGCGCTTTGATGTGTTATGTTAGTTTTTAATCCAACTCTGTTCTAATTTACCCGACTAGTTCTAATTTGTTCGACGACCCGCGTGGCGGAGCGATCACACTACTGGTCAGCCACGCAGTGGGTCCCGGGTTCAATCCCCGGACAGACAGACATCTGAATGATGAGTTTAGATTTCTGTTCTGGGTCTGGGTGTTTGTGTATTCGTCTTTGTGTGTCAGGAGAAAATCCTACTGTGGGGCTATGAGTGTAAAAAGCGTTTATGTTTAAGCGTTTAATTTACTGGTTCAATTCGTGTAAAGACTTTAGGGAGTAGAAAAAATAAAGAGTAATTTTGACGATTGCAATGAATCAGCATCAGTTGACAGACGGTAAAAGAATGGTCGGAAAATAATGTAGCCATTCATTATTCTCCTAAAAATAAGTATTTCCTATTTCAATTCCTATAAAAGTAATATAAAAAAATAAGCCGAATGGTTCTCTATATGTTTTTCACAGTAAAGATAAAATTAACGACCTTTATATAACTTTTTTATATAATCAGACAGCCTCTCATATTATTTTAGTACAGTTTAATAGTATTTTTTGTTAAATAAAATCATTTTGGTGTTAATGCATGCTGTTAGTATGAAATATCTCATGTTATTTCAACGTTTAAGAAACGGAAATCCAGTATCTCTATAATCGCACCTTGTCGTTTTATGTGACAAAGACTGCCGTGCGGCCGCGTTTAGGAGCTAGAAGGTTAATATTCCCAGCGAATTTCAAAGGCTTAACCACACTTTAAGCCTTATCACAGTAGAGATAAGAATGAAAATGTTTAAAGAAAGAGTGAGATCGTATCGTGCGTCCTTTAGGGTTTTCAAGATTCAATAATTTTAGTAGTTAGTGAAATTTTTACAGTGAAAATAATAAATTTGGTGTAGTTATGATATATTTTTTCGCATATTAGAAATCTAGAAACTAGAAATAATAGCTAAAAACAAGTTTGCTTACTAACAAGATTTGTTTAAATCTGAGTAACAAAATGTATAATAAAAAATATTACAGATACAATTATAGAGTTAACGGTATGTTATACACCACATTTACGAAGTAAAATTTACTAACACCCGTGGTATGAACATTTCAATGCTAGAATTTTGAGTTCTAACACCAGTCATCATCTAAATAATAATTATCGTAATGTTTAATATAATATGTATGTGGCCATCAACTTTGTAAACTTAACTTAATAAAAAACTTAATTCAATAAATGTTATTCTTCATAAGTCTTTTAATAGCATGGAAGTAGCAAACGAGCATACAGCCCACCTGATGGTAAATGGCTACTGTCGCCCATGGACATCTGTAATCAACCCTATGTAAGATCAAAGTCTCACCTAAGGTTAGACACAGATGCGTTGCTACCCCTGAGGAGTAAGATGGAATGCCTCGAATGAAGTATGTCTCCCTTACCACACCCTTCAAAATAGAACACAACAGCGCATAACACTGCTATTATTAGGCAGAACTATGGCGGTACCGCAAGAGGAATTTTATATTGTATTTTACATAATACAATAAAGCTTAAACTATCGCGATCTACTTGGTATGAACTTAAATGCCAACAATTTTAAACGATAAAAATCTGCCTATTTACATCACCATACAAGACGAATATATGTAATAAAATATCAAAGATAATCTTACCAGGAAAATTGTTTAGTCCAAGAGACGGTCATACCGCGATATCTGTAACAATGCGATAAATTATTTTAGTTCATGAATATATGACGTACAGATATTAATGAGTCCTTCTAACTTACGTTCAACATACAAGGTCTCATAAGAAAAACAATGAATAACATAAAATTACTTGGCGTACAAACACAATTATGAGTGAAGTTATAATTTGTTACTGTCGTGTTTAGAGATGTCGATTTAAATCGTATCGACTGTGTTCCTTTGCAATCATTACATTCAAGACACAACATGATGAAAATATTGTTACAAAATAGGAGTACTCACGGAGCATTGATGAATACAATAAAGATTTACAAAGGTTGAACGTTTTATGTCCTATGCATGGGCTCAAGCATAGCCAAGGTTACCGCACCACTGAAATTTGTAAAAAATGATGTGTGTTTTAGAGAAAAGTTATCGCTGCTTCATGATGAAGAAAAACATTGCGGGGAAACCTACAAACCTGAGAATTACTTAAAAAGTTTTCGAAGGTGTGGAACAGCAGCCGTGTTGGGGGGTTAAATATGATGCAGGAGCGAAACTTCATGCACACAACGCACACATGTTGATTTATATAGTAGGTGAGTACAACCAAAGAAAGTTTATGATTTATTTTGTATTATATGTGTTATTCAAATATGGTCAACCTGTTCTGCTAATCTTGTTTGGTAATTTGACATCTGTTATCAATTCGCACTAGGAAAGTATTGAAAATTCAAATAGCAAACGAGCATAACGTCCGTCTGATGGTAAATGGTCAATGCCGCGCATGGACGTTTTTAAACGACTTCATACAGAAATTTTAAGTCAATTAAAGATGACTTGCTTTTCCCGAGGAACAAAGATGATTGCCTCATGTGAAAGCCGGCAACCACACTCTTCGGAACCGTAATAGGTGTGGCGGTGGTACCTGCCTGATCGTTCCATACTCGTTCCCCCACAGTAGGATTTTCTCCTGTGTCGTGGGTGCTACGGACACAAAAAGACGAATACATAAACACCCGGACCGGAAATCTAAACTCATCATTCAGATGTCTGTCTGGCCGGAGATCGAACCCGGGACTTACTGGGTGTCAGACCGGTATTGTCACCGCTCCACCAGATGGGTCGTCATTTTTTCCAATATTATCGTCGAATCGAACATAGCATCGCTATTATACTGTATTAAGGCAAAGTACTTAGTTATAACGATAGTGCCGGAGGAATCAAATATCAGAGCTATCTCCTCAAAACTTGTACGCACACTATAAGTTATTAACAACATATATATATCAGTTCCATTTCTTGTAAATCGATATACAAATTAAACACATTTCTCGCAACCTCCAAGAAAACCGCTATGTACGTAGCTAATGATAAAATTATACACGCAAAACAATTACGACATGAGACGATGAATAAGTGCTTATATGAATACACTATTATTTGTATTGTTGGATATGAATACATAACTTTAGTTGTGGAATGGAATACTAAACTTTGTCGCATTATACAAAACACAGTATTACAATAGAAAACATTACGTCACAGTAACAGTCGAGCTCGTTAAACAATTTTAAATAGAGGACACGTAGATTGTGTATGACAGCAAGTACATGTCGTGTTTAATTTACAAATGGGTTTGTTCAGATAAATAAAGGTAAATATTGTAAAGGTAAGCTTTATTGTAATCAAAATGTATTGGCTCACTGCAATGAGATGACCATCTTAGTCTTCGGGAGTAACAACGCATCTATCAAGTCAATCGACTTGAGATAGATTTATATGAAGTTGATTAAAGAGGTCCTTGGGCGGCATTCTGGTTAGCTTCTTCAACCTTATAAAGAATTGAGACGCGATAAGGAAAGTAAGTGAAATTTTAACAAGCGTGTGTCACACGTAAACGACTTGTTCAAGAAATTTGATGACTATCCGCGCCTGTAATATAAATGTTAGGTGATACATATCTCGTACAATGGCTGAAGAAACTTGTGATTTTCACCTCGCTTACTATAGACTTACTACTGCTTGTCTATCATGAAATAAAATATACACTACCATATCTTATATACGTTATAGGTGAGTTATTTTTACGTAATATTTTTATTTATTCTCAAAATATTATGACCTGACTTAAGTATGTTTTATTGTTAGAACTTATTAAATATTTGTTTAGAATTTTTATTAATCTTAGTCCCGACAAACTTACTTGTAACGGGTAATTATGATATGTTTTTAAATGACAATTGCAAATTACATTTTCGTGTGAAAATTGAAAAAAAAAAATGAAAACACCAAGTGTTACCAACAGTTCAAATAAAATAAAAGAACTCACTAAACTTTTAAAAATTACCTTTCCTATCATGAAACTTTTTTTTTAAAGAATTAATGAAACTTTTAATTTATTTTAAGTAATAAATAAAAACTACGATAAACCCTTGCATTAGATCAAAAACGTTTCAAATAACTTTCCGTCTTGACTAACAGTACCACAGCAAACGCGTGGGAACGATGCAAATATCTAGACTAAACCGTACTTAGCTTGAAAGGCGAATAATGACACTACAACGCTAGGTGACAAAGAATGAAACCCGAACAAAGACGTCGCGAGATGAAACGATTAATGGCGATAACATTTTTACCCGTCACTGAAAGGTTTGGAAATATGGACCGCAATAAAACTGTTCGTTGTTATTTTTATGTCATCCGACTATGATAGGCGGGGCCGTGAGATTGACTATGATTTTAGATAGCCTAAAGAAAGTTATAGCACAGTTGAACGTTCTAGTATATTTAATATTAGAAGTTTGGGCTGCCTTTTTACGAATTTGGTAACTAAACCAAATTTATTCTTCATTTTCATGATTTTAATAACAAATATCTTTTCGTCCCTCTGTGGCGATTTTTTTTACATAAGATTGATAAAAGCGTCATAGGACCGTGATTTGATACCGTATGACTACGTAGCTGTAGTTATCGTAGCAATCTGACGTGCCTATATCTGGGTGTTTGTGAAAGCCTCACGATATTTTGCTTCAAAGATTAAGCAGGTAATCTTTTTTAGGGTTCTGTAGCCAAATGGCAAAAATCGGAATCCTTATATATTCGTCATGTCTGTCTGTCCGTCCGTCTGTCTGTATGTCACAGACACACTACATAGTTGAAACTTGGTAGGTAAATGTATTCTGTAAACCGCTTTCCGAATTATGTACAAAAATAAAAAATATATTAAATTTAGGGGGGGGAGGTTCCATACATGGAACTCGAACCCAAAAAAAAATCTTACCTACACGTGTGGGGTGTCTATAGAAAGGTCTTCAAAAATTTAGGTTTCTTAAACCATTTTTTCTCAAAGTTGATGGTTTGAGAGATAAGGGGTTTATCAAAACGGTAAAATGTGTCCCCCCCTCTAGCTTTTAAACTAAGAGAATGAAAAATCTGGATAAAACATATGTTATAGATGTGAAAAAAAACTTTCAACAAGATACGGTTGACAGTTTTTGAGATATATCACTTTTTCAAAAACCGAATAACATAACTTTGTAATTCATACAAACATTGAAAAACAAATTTATGTGAGTAGTTGGATAACTCTTCAACTTTATTTATTATGATATAACTTTATTAATGATAATGCTACGGAACCCTTCGCCTGCGAGTCCGACTCGCACTTGGCCGGTTTTTTTATAAGATTTCAACCGATTGAGTGGTCTGGACTGGACTGCCGCGCATAGGACATCTGTAACCAAGTTGAACCTGATCACACATGCTCTGCCAGTTCTGACGACTAAGACGATCGCTTATATTTTATCAATTCGGATAATTATTTTAATACCCAAAACTTCGAAAAATCAAAGAGCGTTGAATTCGAACCCGGTCCCTCGTCTACTAAGCTATCTTAGCTAAATGCAGGCACGGTATGCAAATAGCGATACTAGGTAACATTTCTCGGAACGTTTGCTCTGGGGCGTCTGGTGTGGGCCACACACAACTGCGAATGGTAATTAACTCGGTCATATTTCATCTCGGCGAAGACTCGTGCAAATATTACATGCAAAGCGGGTGGTCGTGGTCGGGACCGACTACATTCCTCGTAGTCACGAGCTCTCTTGGATGTCTAAGCGATGGTCACTGCTTGCAAATGGACATTGTTTGGAAATGACTAGCTAGTTGTCCGCGACTTTGTACTTCTAGACTATAATATAGGTAGACATGTAACCCCTATGATCCTATTAGCGGTAAATATTCAAAGTCTTTTTTTAGTGAGTGTCCGCATCACAAAATGAATATATTGTCAAAATTTCATGTTTTTGGTTTTAGTAATTTAGGCGATAATTAGTCAGGAGTATGTATGCAACACAAATACACACAAATAACAAAGGTATTTATTATGTGTTTTGATTTGGAGGTAGTGGTACTTATTCATCTATTTACATAAGGCGTACTTTTTGTATGAGAACAAGAGTAGAAACGAATTTATGAACAACTTCAGCTAGGATAAGCTAACAATCCTCTTCTATTCAGATTAGTTCTTAGATATTCATAAGAAGTGACTTTATAAAAAAATCATGTTTATTTGGTACATAACATGACAAATTTCCGAAAGAAATTTTCAAATATAGGTTCACCAAGTCACATGACGTTGAAGCTTTCTCATCTACTTTCTAAACAGCATCTAAGAAGTGTTCCTTGCAAGAGGGGGCGCGCGCCACTGCATAATGATGGCACCCGCTTGCATTCGAGATTTACCGCCACTTTACCACGTCCGAGGTGAAACATTGTCTAGGTAATGAGGGAATAAATAACGACAGTTTTTTATGGAGACTCCAGCACAGTGACAACTATGCGCCTAGTTTCAAAATGGTCACTATCTATAACCTCACCCAAAACAAAAAGTTCATCTGATCATAGAAAGCTAATTTTCTAAAAGGCTATGTATGTAACGATTGGCTGAACTTTCTTGAGGTAAGGCATTTCTTAAATTAATTGACCAAAATAAAATATACTACGTGTGGTGTTCTTATATGCAATATACAAACATAATGATACATAAGGCCTTTTTTGTTCTCGAGGGGGAAACCTTGAAAGGGACCTACCCGACGCCGTGGGAGTGACATAAGGGTTATGTGGGATTTTTACCGCACTAAAACTCCGGTGGCCATCCTCGGCGCTTTGAAG
>MOOZ01000144.1:1584369-1606775 GCA_002930495.1 Cecropterus lyciades | reverse complement strand
GTGAAAGGTCTATTCCTACTTTTTGGATGAGGATCCGCCACTCAGACTCCCAAGCTGGGCAGCACTGGAGCGTGTGCTGTGCGGAATCCTCGTCGTACCCGCATTGATGACACAGGGCCGCCACTTGTTTCCCTATCCTGTTCATGTACTGGCTGAAACAGCCATGTCCGGTGAGCATCTATGTCAGGCAGTAGGTCACTTGACCGTTGCTTCTCATCCATGCGTGGAAGTTCAGTAGGATAGCTTCAACCACCCGTTGGCGTATACTGCGTGGTTCCTCGAGTCGTTTACGTCAGCACCTCGGAGCGCGCCATTTGGCTCTCCTCCGAAGCGCTTCGATCGTCTCTACTTCTGGGAGATCAGTCGCCTGACGGAGAACGTGGATCTTACGGAAGACCTATGCATCCATATCCGCCAGGATGTCCAGGGGCGGAAACCGCCCCAGGTTGCCGCCTCATACGATATGGTACAATACCCGCGGGCGACTCGAATTGCGATCATACGTTGCGCGGAATTTAACTTCCGCGCGCGGCTCCGGTTGTCAGACAACTTGTCCGACCACACCTGCGCCCCGTAAAGCGCAATCGAGCGCACCACCTTCGCGGCGGACTTCTCCCATAAGGCCGGTTGGGGCTTGATACATAAGGCTTAATGAGCACTAAGAGACTTACCAGCATCGGATTATTTAAAAATGTAGGATCATTACAATTCAGACTGGTTATAGTTGCCCGCTTGCTATTTCCACAACATAATTAAATGTGCCACCCCTAAAACCCTCACATACCAACAATCATAAATGGTCCGTATCATTTCCATAAACATCTACAATTCATACGATCATGCATCCAATCTGCATATTAATAGCCAACAATTATCACAGACAAGCTCATCTCCCCGGCGGTTAGAGGAAAATTAGAAAAACTCCCCAGAGAAACATTCAGAGGGGAGAAGGGTAATCAAATCATGGTAGCTAGAAAGAAATAATCGCTCTACCTAGAGCGAGAGTATACTGAAGATTACCTACTAATGAAAAAAATCAATTTGGTGCGAGCTGCAAAATATGGAATTTATAATTGAGAATATATTAACAAGAAAATAATATAAATAGCGTGAATATTTCATGATTTGGTATCTTAATAATTTTGTAAGGCACGATTTAATTAATAATATATTTGAAATATCTACGAAATATCATACTAATACTAAATAACATTCTTCCCCTAAGGCAGCTAGATACAGAATGAAAGTTTGTATTATACTAAATAAGCCCGTTGTATAAATAACAGTGAATTGAGCATTATTCAGTAACAAAGAAAAGGATTTGATTTTTGATTGTAATTTTGTGGTAAAAATCCTTTGCCAAGTGAATAATGATAAAATCAAGAACAATGAGTTTTGTATTATTCATATAAAGGTATATAGATATATAAAGGTATATAGAAAGGTTTTCTTTTTGTCCACATTCTATTCGTACTTACTAAGCATTGAAATTTATTACGAAATTACTTTTACCGAGCAACTTATCTAAATCTCATTATACTTAAAATTTAATTGTAGTTGTAACGTTCTGTAGTTCCACTAAATCATTCTCTTATCTAGAAACAGTCTTTGCTCTAAAATTTAAATTAAAAATTAGTCTCGGCTACCAGCGATAAGTAGAGACATTACATTTTCTCTTACTGTTTTTAATAATTAATAAGTTTCATCTCGATTTCAGCTTTGAGCTGAAATTTCAGAAAGTAACCAAAAGAAGCGTCTTCAAAGAGTTAATAATAAAATAAATCCAAATAATGTTGAGATTCCATCAGAAGTTGAACTTCGCGTTCCCGGGCAAATCCCGGTCAATCCCGGCGGTCCGGGATCTCTGGACACGGGACTAATGTCGCGGCCGGCGGACAAATAGTCCGTTGGATTAGCGACGCCTTGATTAACTAAGCTAAGTTCACCCTTGTTTTGTTATGCACCCCTGGTACTCCGTTCCCAGATTGGATTATATATCTTTGTCTTTGTCACTCTTTTCGAAAATTACTATCAATGTCCCTTTCCACTTCATCTGAGTCAACGTTACTATGGTCTTGTTATAAACTCTGGTTGACAAATATGTAAACATTGGTTCAAAGACCAAAGCATCCGACAAGTTGAGTCAGTTAAAGGTTTAAATCAACTTTGTAAGTGATAGAGTGCTTACAGAAATAAATAACATAGGATCGAATGAGTGTGTTGATTTCGTTACATTCATAATAACCTGTTTTTTAAGAGCACAAATAAAAGTCTGAGTGGAGCATTTAAATGTGAAAAGTGGTTTGATGAAGTTAAAATAAATAACGGGTTTTCACTAAAAATAATCATAGTAAAAGTGGTATAAACACAAAAAAGTGGTACAAAGCTAAGCTTATTAATCTGGCCTTGAAAGATAAATTGTGCCTACAAGTGAATCCGTGACGGCTTGATTAAATTCCAGTTTATGCAAACAGACACTGAACGTTGCAGACGCGTGCTGCGGCAAACAAAATAGTATTATTTGATACAATGTATATTAACGCACATATGTATAATGTATACCTAACATTAACATAATGGCGTAGAAACAGGCCGTATGTAACAAATTGATGTATATAATTTTTTTTTTGTCAAAGGACGTTACTCGATATAATTTAAATCAATCAAAACTTCTTAACAATAAACACTGCAGATGAACTAAACAATTACGCGAGGACCGGATCCATTTACCGTTCAATCGTACAATTGTTTGTTGACGGACCCTTCAGCCCTTCACAAACAATTTATCCCATATCCATTCAAAATAATTATTGTATTTAGATCCCTAATTCTGAAGTAATCAACAGTTATATCAGCACCAGATATCCTGTTCTTACTTGTTAAATGCAGTGTGCTATCAGCTTCATTAGTTGTATCTTAGAAGATAAATTGTATTTAACGCTCTAGTGTTGAGACTTCTCAGAAAAGTATGCGGTGTACATATATCCTCTTTTGTGAGAAGTGTACTTAAAGTTTTATCACGGTAAATGTTTCTATACTGACGTTATGTTGCAGAGTTATTCGGCGTTTGATGGCGGTACCAGCTTCACACCTATTTTAGCCTGATAACATAAAGATATTTACATCATTCTTCATCAGAGGCATCATCAGTCCTCAGAAGCAAAAAGTAAGACGAAAGTTAAATTATATATTGATGTTTGATGATTGTTGTTATTCTTTTAAGCAAAACTTCTGATGATTTCGATTAAATTTGAGACACTGCTAGATTATGGCCCTAAAACAGGATTTTTTACCGTGGTACACAAACGAATTCGCGGGAAAGAGTTCGTGAAAAATGGTCAAAAAGAGTTTCATTGTCGCATAGGACTACGTTTGTTTGGTAAGTACTTAAAATAAGGATTTCAACTAGTGTTAGTACATTCGCAGGTCACAATGTAATCTGGTACCTTGGCACGGATGTTACAATCCGAATACGGCTTTAATGGGACCGAGTAATGAATGAGTTGTTAGAACAGCGGTGGGCGGTGCGATTGTGGGTTCGAGGTTTTTAATTTGGGTCGTGATTTGCACAAAATTGAGGAAGTAAAGATTGGCGGTACCAAATAGAGATCTAATGGATTGAGTAATGTTCGATATAATGTCGGTTTTGGTGGTTATCACTTTTATTGTATGCTTCTCCATAAGGAAACCTTGCGAAGCGGTGGTGAATTATCAACGTTCAAAAATAATTCCCTTAAAAAATCAACTTTAAATAAAATGAGTACATTTTCATGCCATCGTCATACCTTAGACACGTCTGATTGTAGAAAAATAATAAATCAATATGGATAAATCAGCTGTCGTACTTTTTCTGTTTATCTGGACTTCTTATCTTTATCTTTACTCGTCTTAATTAATTTTTAGAAAGTATGTATCTTTTTTGGTCTTAGTAGATTTTAATCGCATTTACTCTACCTATTTGGTTAATGTTCCTAGATTACTTATAACGACATATACAGATATATATGTTAAAAGTTTTTCAAACAAGCTTTTAATAACATAATTTGAATTTCTCTCAGAAAACTCGTATTTCTTCCCCTAATCATGGGGTCATGAAAATTGCAATCTTAGGACATCCATTAAATTGAATTTAAAATGATGTTATTAAGCTTATCATCAATTATAATCGAAATCAAACGTGTGTTGAATATTTCATAAAAAAGTACACGCACTCTTTGAGCGTGTACTTATGGACGCGCGTGAGAAGTTATACTTCTATGGCATCATTAAATAACCAACGATAAATATTGAACATTAATAATTTAATAATATTTAGTTTAATTATGTTAAATAATAATATTTTAATTTATATCAATAAATAATACATACGGATAGATAATCTCAATTATATTGGAGCACTTGAAAAAGTATATAAACACAATTTTTCCACTAATATTTACGAATAGTAAATATATTAATCAAAATATTGGATTTAAATCACTACTAAATATATTATTTATTAGCACATATATAAATCGCACTTTTCATATACTGAAACACGTGTGTGAATGTAGACACTAGAAACATGTGGATAAATACTATAAATATGAAAATAGTGAACAGAGGCGAGGATGGTGCCAACTTGCGCGACTAATAGAGGTTCTATTTCTATTTTGTTATCTTAAAATTTCACTCTCATCATTTTTTAATAATGCGCCTAAAGAAGAATAACTTCAAAAACTACTTGGAAGTTATTCAAATCTCCCTCACAAATTTTTAAAGAAACATACATAGAAATTTGAAGTTAAATAAACGATTGCAATAAACAAGCGTTCTCATGTACATTACACTGTACATGTCAAAACTAAACCGTTACTTTAACTAAACACCATAGATAAATAATATCTACGTCTAACGGTAAAGTGAAGTCAAATTACGCCAGTAATAAACCTGACGTAATTCGTACAGTACAATAGAACGAATAGAATATTAAGGAAGTGAAAAGCTAGAAATCCAATGAATGGACATAGTGCTTGTGATAGCAATAGATATAATTGGCGTATGTATCTGGTATTGGATGCATTATTTATGATCGAACTGAAGGGAAAGACAATTGAATGGACTCAGCCGCTAAGCATTCCGGTCTTGCCTGAGAATCGAATCCAGGAAATCCGTCGCGCCAAGCGACGCCGATACCGTTGCATCACTGGGCCTAACTGTACACGGTACACTCACATAAAGGCTCAATTATTACAGCCGGAACATAGAGATTGCTTTAATTCCATAATGATTGTGTAACGAATAGTACAGGATGGACCAGTTTAACGAAATACTCCGTCGTATTATAAAGTAAAAGCGACAGGTCAAGTTACACCGGTGGCTTTATATCGGAGTCATCATTCATACTCTTTGCGGCGTCACGAGCGGCCCCGGGCTTAATCCAATTTAAAATTCATCCGGCCAGCTTAAAAAGCGCGGTTAATTTAGGAGAGAGGTAGCAAAGTGGGGCTCTTCTAAATATACAGGGTAACGTCTTGGGAACGCGTGAGGGCGCATTGACCGTCCTATTTAAGTATACCTCTTTGAATTAATTTTTAGGGGTGCTCTGTTGTGACAACCCCGCTATTCATAGCACTTGGCAAGTAGCTCTTGGCTATAATTAGCAAAAGCTGGTGGCGAATGTATCTCAAATTGGTGTGGTAAGTTCTACATGGCCATACAGAGTGGTTACCCTCTCTGGGATAACAATACAAATTATACAAATTACAAATTCTTGTAATGCTACACGCTTTCTACACACATAGCCCCACAGTAGGTTTTTCTCCTGTGTCGTGGGTGCCATGGACACACAAAGACTCATACACAAACACCCAGACCCAGACCAGAAACCTAAACTCATCATTCAGATTTCTGTCTAGCCGGGGATCGAACCCGGGACCCATGCACTGCATGTCAGACCGGTATGGTGACCGCTCCGCCACACGGGTCGTCAATGTACGCATATAACAAGAATGAGAGTCGATTTTTATTTATTGATTACAGATGTTAGCAGTGATCACATGTAAAGTATAACGGAATGCTCGTTTGCTATTACTATATAAAAATAATAATCTTTGCACCCAATTTTATTTTCTGAAGCTCCGGAGGTTTAGTTAATGAAAGATATATATTGTAAATATGTATAATAAAGTTTGTCTAATAAATAATATTTTTCATGCTAAAACTATTCTGCCAAATATTCGAACAATAAAATTCTGACAAAAACCAGATAAAAACTTCATTTTACGATTTAAATATAACTTATCTCATATCCAGGATATGATAACCACAGGGTCACTCGATTATGTCGAATACGTAATTACTCATATTTTGCGAATAGAAACGTAGAATTTACCATAACAAAAAAAATCTATCAAAAACCAGATAAAGCCGACATTTTACGCCTTAAATAAAACTCTTCTCATATCCAGGATTACATAACCACGAAACCACTAGATTATGTCGAATACCTATATACTCACATTTCGCGATAAAACATAGACTTCAACATCAACATCGCTACAAACATTTCACTAAAGCATTCCGAAATCTGAAAACGGCGCCACCCGTAGCGTTAATACAAATATCTTAAAAACATTCCAAGACCAACTCCGATAGGGTTATCAAAGTGTTCGCAACAACCGAATTCAATGTAAATCTTTTAAGGTTTTAATTACGCTAAGTGGGTAGCTAGGGTTGGCATCAATCTATTTAATGCGAGGTTCCGGCACCTGGTTGAAACCGGAATATCCTTTTTCCACGTCATTCATTACGTCTTCAGCGGAGATGGGTTTATGCCGAAATTGTTTTTGGAACTGCCGCCATGTTTGTCTTTTTTGTAATCTTTTTTCTACGACTGCATTTTCAGGTTTATTTTGCAGCTATTGACGTGGTATGAATGTTGAGTCTTCTACTCAATTCACAGATGAATTTTTTAGATGGGATTTACTTCGCAACACAACCTTTGTTGAATATCTTGCTTAGTAATGAAGGATAAAAAAATCTTATTTACTTCAACCATATTTCATATGATCACTGTCGTCCGTAGGTATTTG
Source organism: Cecropterus lyciades (assembly GCA_002930495.1). NCBI lineage: Eukaryota > Metazoa > Arthropoda > Insecta > Lepidoptera > Hesperiidae > Cecropterus > Cecropterus lyciades. Next base: position 1,599,702 of record MOOZ01000144.1, on the reverse strand, counting down.
TATTGGTATAAATTCCAAATAGAAATTAAGGCCTTTAGATTACCTACAAATGCATTACTCATGAGGCCTAAGTTAGAACGCTTGTAAATGTCTCTTTACCGCCCTTTAGAACAGTGAAACACAATTATGAGATACATAAGTGTGACAGCAATGCCTTCTGAGTAAGACCACAGAGTTCGTTAGTTTCCTTGAAAGATACGTTGTAATGTCAAGTTTCTTTACCATACTATGTAAACCGACACTTTTAAAAGACAGGTGTGACAGTTGCACCATCGGCCTACAACTTTCTTTCAGAAGAATTCTGTGCAACGTTAAAGCTGAACGTTATTTTAAACGAACTAAAGTCCCAAGCATTTATCATTATACACGAGGCTCCAGTTGCCGTAATGGTCGTTAGTAATAAACTACACTTTTGTCGGAATTACATCATTTGGACGTGTTTACACGGCGCTCGCGCATTAACGCTGTTACGACCGCCATCTTGATTTATCGCCGACTATGCTCGACAACAAGAATTGTAATAAAATTGCCATTAGAGCCAAAAGCGCATGTAATTTCACTGCAATGGCATCCAATTTCGAGGTAGAAACATCTGTTATAGATAAGGCACTTAGTAAACACTTTAAAAATTGGTTCGTGTGAAGGTTTTGCTCGTTCAGTCTCTCTGAACTCCTTCGCACATTCCTTTTTATTAAGTTTCAGTTTCAATAGGCTTCCGCTACCTTCATGGTCCCCTACTTTTACACACATCTTTATCGTTTTAATAACTTCCTTCATACTATTTTATAAACATTTTTTACTTTCTTTTACACATTCGCAAGATTCACGAACCCTACTTTTTAAAATGTAAAGTCGCACAGCAGTCCTTCTACGAGGAAAGCGGTCTTTGTTACCCATAGACATCTCTGAACAACATTATATTATCTCTATAAGAGCTCCAGTCTAAATTCGCCGTACGCCGTACACACCGTAAGACCAAGGTGGTCGCCTCATATGAAGGTAAGCCGATAAACTTCCACTGAAATGCAAAAGCTACTTCACGGTAGAATTAGGTACGACAGGGGAGGTACGACCGCTACAGGTCGAACCATACTCATTTACTACCACTTTGAAAACCTATTGTGGATTCATTCAAACACACCATTGCAAGTTGTACTTCAACACAACGTTCAGTAACTGAGCTTCATCCCTTAATCCGTATAAAAGACAGAAATAAGCAGACAACATGATAAGATGCAGTTCTTTCGTCAGCAATCTTACTTTAATTTTAATAATTAATTCCCTTGTCAGTGAGTCCTCAGAGGCAGTTTCGTTTGAGATAATCTATTTATGAATGATGAGCCCTATTATCCTTAAATTCCTTGAAAATTACACTGAGTAGAATTTTAAGGTAATTGGATCTTGTTGGTGGATAACTTACAGATCTTTGAAGGTAGGTAATGAAATAATAATTAAGGTGCTACTGACAAAATATAATTTTACAAGTTACAGATGATTCATAGAGAACAAAAGATTCTACTTTTTCACCAGAAATGTAATTAGATACATAACTTAAATTTAGTTACTTACAACCATCATAAGATGAGCCACGATGTGTTCAGGTCTCAACCTGGCGACTGGCTACAATTTTTTGGTCCTACTGGGACCACTGGGACTCGGTATGGATTATTTCCCACTAAGGAGCTAGCCTGGAGCATATTTTATTTCCCTACTTCAGTGCAGATGTATGAAGGAACTTACGTATTTCGCTTTGTGACTAACCCATGTTGGAAGTTTGAAAAAAAGTTGTCGTCTTATGCCTCCAACAAGGCTAACGTCAACTGTTCAGTAACAATTATATCACAAATCTTGTACAAGTATCTTGCATTGATATTTTAAATGCAACGCCAAAATCTTCTGAGTATAAGACGACAAGTTGGTCGATCCAAAATTAGCCTATTTGTCCAAGTCAAATTGTAACTCGGGCGTTTCCAATTTAATCATTTCAACGCGCCATGGTCACGACACGGCACATTAGAGGGCTTTTTTTTTTCGAAAACAAGCTCAAAACGATTACGAACTTGGTTTACCTCATCACATTCAACTAATACAAGGTTAATGAACTTTAAGTGAATAAAAAATGGCTGCCATTTGCCGCGCATGTGTCCCGCTCTCGAGTTAATGTCAACTTGTGTTCGTTTGAAGAGTTTAGTGACAGAACGAAAATAAGTTTTGGAAATTTAAAAATATAAACAACTCGAGACATGCTAGTGATATTGCATCGTATTAAAAACAGATTGGACTTTTAACGTGATTGACGTTGCCACAGTTGTTTTATTAGAAACATGGTAGTTTAGTATTGAATAAATCGCAAGTAGTTTTATTTATTGTTTATATAAAGTTTACGCAGTTCGATTTTTAATTGATGTATACCTTATTTGCAACTCAAAAGTCCGAAAAACATATATTTCGATATATTAATATTTGTAGATACTGCACAACTGAAATCGAAAATGTCTGCGCTCACATTTTGATATTAAACCCGGCCTTCATGTACAACTTTTACATTATGATTTTCAAAATCGTTTTTGATTAATCATTACCTGCGTATGCAGAAATTCTGACGGTTGTACTAAAGAGTCTATAGTAAAAAAAAAACTTTAAATCTTAATGCAGTCGATTAAGATTTAAAGGGTTTTTTTTAACTTACAAGCATTGCAAAAAATCTTTCTTTTTTGTACATATTTATGTATGTCTACAAAATTAAATATCTCTCATTATATTAAAACGCTACTTTTCAGATGTTTTTCTAATTAACTTAATACTTTTATGTCCCAAATAATAGTAAAGTAGTGATACTCCTTAAAATAAACTACCTAATTTGACTATAAAACAGCAATAAAACAGAAAGGATTTACCGTTAATAGCCCTTGGAGCTACGTACGTCTATTTATAAGTCCTTACATAAATATATTTCGTATCATTAATGAAGGGTGAACAAAAATTGGTTTCACAATCCATTTCTTAATTCGAGAAAAGGGTGGAATGGGGTAAAAGGGACCGAACCTCAAATCCGATATTCTGTCAATTAGTGAGCAAATTGATTACCTTTTAATTTGGGATTGTTTAACAAAATCTCGCTGGAGGTTAAAAGAGATTTAGACCATTAAATACGCTTATTTTTGAGTTACGACCTTTACTTTTAGGATTTTGGTTATATTTCGCTCGTCCTTACGGCGCCGGCGTATCATTAACGATTTGTCCAATAAGCTCATGTAATTATTATAATTACGAAATTAAATTACCTACGAAGCATACATACATCTGGTGTTACGATATCACTGCCGTAATAAAGTTCAACTAGAAATAAGTTCTTAGAAGGAGGTAGAACGAAGACCTATATTTTGATCTGGGAGATATCACCACCACACCCATTTCTAGCGTGAAGCAGTTCGTGCGTTTCGGTGGAGTGTGGTTGCCGTCTCATATGAGGCGACCATCTTAATCCTAGGGAGTAGCAACGCATTTGTGATTGACAACAGATAGGAGCCCTGTTCTGCATGAAGTTGCTTTCAGATGTTCATGGGCGGCAGTGGTCAATTACCATCAGATGGATTGCATGCTCGATTGCTACTTTAATCTTATAAAATGAGTCCAAATGAAGTTCCATCGCAACCTTAGAAGCGAAAAATTAAGACTGTACGCCTGTCAGCCTTCCGAGTTACATTATTATTGGTTCGGACTGAATCGGTCCATTTTATTGCACTTACGCTGAACATGATATTTTAGAGTGCTAGCAGATTTCAAGTTTATAATGTTGATTTAAAAGTAAAGAGTAATATCATTTTAATTTCTTGTGTTATGTATGCCAGAGTTGACTAATGAGCTCTCGTGAATCTAAATTTATAAGTGTGTAATAATAACCAGTAATAGTGTTTAGTTTATACATAACATTATAATTAATTGAAATCTTATGTTCTGTTGTTTTCTGGGCATTTTCAATTCTCCGATTTACCGGCTAAAAACATTAAATTATGGCCATGTTCCCAAACATTTATAGGTATACTCGTGACAATTTAAATAAATTAAATAAAAGTACAAAACAGTCCAATTGATAAAGTAATTAACACGATCCGTCATTGAATGGTGGAAAATAAAACTGAGACTTTCCATATAGAATTTCTTTTATCAATTTCATTACTGTTTAGTCCAAATTAAGTAACGTATATTCATCAGAACACGAACTCGAAAATCACTTACGAAATACATTAAAGTTATATTGTGTAGTCCCTAATTAGGGTCCAACGTGACCACGCCTTTGTAGTTAATTCGTTATCATGAGCAGCATCCGTTTCACACCGACTGCAAATTGCTATTAGGGACAAAGCTTCAAATTAATTCAATAAGGAAATGGTCATGTGTTTCTTTATTAACGAGTTTAAATCACACAATTATCAAATTCGTAGAATCATGATTTTTTAAACGCTTGAAATAGTTAGTGAGCATGGCCCATGGATGTTGGGTATGGGGATACCTCAGTTTGAATCTCATTCTACATCTTGCACGTTCGTGGCAGGAAACGACTTTCAAAGCTTTTCTAGTGAAGAAATCTGCATAACTTTATTTTTCAAATAAGGTTACGAAACCCATTATTCTGTTGGTGGCATAAATAAGGGACACTGGAGAAGAAACAGGCATCTCTATAACACACCCATAACTAAGGGGTTAAACTAATTTAATTTCTCGTCGTTAATTATAAATGCCTCACATGTCTCAGGCTAGCTGGAGCCAAGTTTAATCTACGTCATCCACACCCTCTTAACCCTATCCTAGGGTTGCGTTTCGATCCTAGATCGCTAGATACATAGGACACCGGAATTTTGATCAGGCTCAGCCCTACACTATATAGGGTGTTTATAAGAAATTGTCATAATTATAGTATGACAATTTAAGAAGAAGAGAAGAAGCTAGAGAAGAAACCCCGTTTTTGTACGCTTCATTTTTATAATACTGAAGTAACTCAAATTCTATTTAAAACTAAATCAGAGATGCATTGAGCCACACCAGAGGACTAAGATGGTCCCTCATAAGGCTAATCTCGTTTAGGACTCAAAACGTTGAAGTCCAAAAGCAATTTACTGCATTTCAGTGGTTGTTAATATTATGCAAAAATATGTTATCGAAAAAGCTACTAAAAGTTCCACTAAGACTATAAATTAAAACAACCCGATTGTAGTATCTTCGAAACGTAACAAATTATGTAGATAAAATTATTTCCATGTCGGAGCAACCCTATAACGCCGAGTGGAGTAACGGTCTTAAAATATTCTACAGTGTCATAAAAGTATCTTGAATAACGAGTCCCCGAGGACCAAGACGTTTCAGACGCTGTATATTATTGGTGCTGTTTCAGAACACTCTGTATACGTAGCGATATCTAATCTACATGTAAAAGATATAAGAGCAACCTGTATATACGTATAGTTATAGGGAATAACGTGACGTAAATAAAATAGAGATGTCGTAAGCTTTTCAAGTTTGTTTAACATTTAATGTTTGTTTTGGTTTGTGTGTCTGTTTTAAAATTGTTATATCTGGAGTCACTACGGCCACACTTATTCCTTGCATTGATCTGCTGCATTTTGTTTGAAGAGTTTGGCATTTATTGCTGTTAGTACGAGTATATGTCGATAGTCGTAGCCACATAATGAAAAAAATTGCCTCAACATAGGGAAGTAAAATTGTTATAATAGAGATAATGAAATTGATTCTGGAATCGAAATTGCAATAGATTCGATAGTATTTGCCTTCACGTGTTTGTTGGTTTACGTCCGCTGATTGCAAACGTCAAATCGGATAATTGCGAATTGTTTGCCCACGTCATTAACATCGAAAATTGTTTCCATTGTTGTTATTAGTAAACATAATTGTGTACTTATGTTAGTTTAAAATCACGGTATGATAACATTTATTATGAGTTTTTATTTTACTTGATTTGTTAGTTTAACAACAGGGTCAAATTTTGAAGTTTAATGTTGAAGTTTAAGGTAAAACTAAATATATTTAGAGTTCGTAACTTGAGGTACCATCTGATCTTTATTTCATTGAAATTCATCTACTTTACCTTTATAACTATTTATAAAGCACCATAGCTTTTAAAATTAGGCTAGGTTTTTTAAACGAGGGTGAAATAGCGGGGAACAGCTATTTATACCATATAAGAGTAAAATTATTAATTAAAATATGATTGACAGGAATTGAACCGTCTTCGGGTAGCGATTTCACAACCCAAAAAAAATAATTTCGAAAAAGTATACTGCTATACATAGAGGGCCATAGCCCCAGGCTGCACGTCTCGGGGGCGACAAAATTTACTTTATGTATAATATAAACCGTATTTCCGGTGGGAAGAACTTCGCAACTCAACTTGCGCCCCTGAGCAGCACATTTTATTTGACGAACTTTTTTACTGTCAAATTGCAGACACACAAGTGTCAAAGACTATTTTTTTTTCGCTGATTTAAATTCTAAAATGGGTTTGCGCATTCAATTTCGGCTTCAGGTAGCATGAACCCACGCTATGCCACTGCTGCTATAGTTCAGTGTTTTAAATGTATGGGCGCAACCCCTAGGGAGGTCATGAAACTTTTATAAGGGGGTCGTGAAATATTACTAAAAAATACGATATAATATTTCATACTATATTTTAACTCAGTTTTAATGAAAGGTTTGGCGGCGCATGCCTTGGTGTATAAATTATGTATTTCGTCGATACCTAATAATAAAATGATATATTCAGAAGATTACATTTACATAAATAAAGTTCAATTAGATGACGGTAGGGGGTCGCGGATTGAAAAACATTGAAAAACACTGCTATAGTTTATTTAACAAAATCGAATTAATTCACAATCAAAGTCCAGAATTGATTTTGAATAAAGAACAAGTTCAAACAGGACTTTAAATAACGCATCGGCGCAAATAACAAGACCGACATGATAATCGATTCAGCTATGTTTGCGGCCCGTGTTTGCTCGTTTGTGTCCGCTGATTGCGAAACGTCAAATTGAATAATCGCAATTACTGCCGGCAATCTGTCTGTTTACTCTCGGCGTGACGTCACGGGCGTTTACATAATTCCCATTAAACATCAGGTTTTATTTACTATTTTTTGATGAATTCCCGTTTTTAAACGAGTTTAACCGATTTCGTTCGAACTTCAGTTGAATTCAGATTGTAATTCGAAGATACAAAAGGCAAAATTCCTCGTTTAAATTTAAATAATGTAGTTTTACAATATTCTTAAAGTACTACATTTCTTGTTACTCAATACTCGATGAAACGAATACATATTTTATGGAAAGGAAATACAAACATTCTTTTTAATAAAATCGAAATTAATAAAATATGCTTCGTCTGTATTTTTCAAACATGAATGCATTCTAGACTCATTTATTTTTTAAAATGGGTTCGAAAACACTAACATAGACAAATGGTTTGCTTCTGTTGGTGATATCGAAGCAATGGCGGATGTTTTTGATATATAAACGAAAATTATATATATATTTTTTTTAAACAAATGTCCAAATTACTGCAACTGCCACGCAGTTGAACTTAATTTAATATTCTCTTACAATGTAGTTCAACTATTGAACGGGGATACAACGAACTTACTGTCAAAGAAAGTTGTAGACACCGTACTACAAAACTTTTAAGTACTTCGAACCAGTTAATTGAATGTTTCAAACTTTTTAGGTGTCAGTTTATAAACTACGAATAAACAAAATATAATTCGGCATTATTAATTCAATACTCGTTTTTGAAGGGTCGATCTGGCCCTAGAGAATTGTGGGTTATGTGTTTAACTAAACTAGGACACAACAAGTGGTTAGTGGACACTGTCGTCCACATGTTATTTGGTAGTCGGAGCTTGGATTTAAGCCCAGGGGGGCTTTTCAGACAAGTTGTGATATACCCATGATTATATCCATGGACAATAAAAAATAAAAATGTTTATGTGAACGACTAAAATATAACAGAAATCTTTCCGATGTCTATCAAAGTTGAGACGGCTCCCCAAATTTTCTCTAATCAATATTGTTTTGTAAAACGTATGCATGTATTTCAACGATTTTCAAACAAAAATAAATCTTTTTTACAGAAAAAAATGTATCATTTTGCATTTATGTTTGTAATTATATATGTGTATATAATTATTTCTTTCATATAATTTTATAGCAATAATTATTCCTTAGACAGCAAATAAGTGGATTTTAATTACATAGAACATTCCAATTATATTAATTGCCACTTGCGAAAGGTCTATCTAAAGTTCAGTCTACATTTAGGTTCCTTAGAGTTAAGTTACTTTAGTTCTTCGATTAATTATCTTAAAAGATTTATCTCCAGAAACATCTCCGAAGCTACGGAACCATAGTTATAAATCCCCAGCAGTTGCGGATCCCTAATCAAGGATTCCTCGGGCATGCCTCTTTATTATTCCCAAAGCGAAGGTATATATCAAATCCGATTGGCTGTCCGTCTGCCGAATTAATCTAAGCTTATTTGTATTGCATACTGTATTTGAGTCAGTGTTGCCCTGAAAAACTAATGTTGATAAAACTAATATTGTAGCTTCCCTTGTTCTGTTGTTTTGTCGATTCATGCAACTGGGACGAAATATCTGCAATAAAGAAATTCAAAATCGCGTGTCGTAAGTACTAGTTACATTGAAAATGGATCAATTCCGCGATTATATTAGCCTGAAATCAAATAATTTTGCATACAACGCCATCTTTATGTGATAATTGTTATAAATACTAATAGTATAAGCTTACACGATCAAGGTTTCTTGCACCTTGAGTAAAGTTACTAATTATTTGACGGATATTTTGACAGTTAGATCTAGTTAAGCCATTAATACGTCATAGTGTTCTATTTTAAAAGCTTTTATTTAAGTTGATTATATTGTTATTAACATAAAACTCAAACTCAAAAATTGTAAGCTGAATTTAAACCACTTTTCCGGGTCCGATTGAGCTAAAATTGTATATGATATAAAAAAATGCAACAAAATGATCAGCTTGACAACTACAAACTTTATTTGTTTCTTTTCAGCGCAAAAGCTGGTTAAAAAATCATGTAATATTTTTTAAACCTAAAATATTGAAAGTTAAATCCGAACAACGTATTATTTACTTTGTTGTACAAATAGGTACTTACTCGTGTTTAAAAACTCATTTGATGTATTTAATTTTTGCATTTTTATACTATAGAACTTTTTATCAGGAGCTACTCTTGATAAAAAGTGGCCACTACCGCCCATAGACTTCTTTACCTAATCAACCGTAGACCGGTTTCTTAAGTTTTAATTTTTTATGCGGAACCCTTATTACATTTTCAAGTAGCTTAAGTTACGCCGTATGACATCAGCTATCGAACAGTGAAAGTTCCGTTAAAATCGGTCCAGTTGTTTCAAAGATTACCCAGAAGAAACAGACCGACAGACAGATAGACAGACAGACAAAAATTATAGTAATAGATGTTTTGTTATCAGTGTCGTATATACTTCCATATGCATTTGGTAAAAAGCTGTTATTTTGATATTACAAACAGACACTTCAATTTTATTTATATGTATAGATATATCATATAAAAGTGATTATTTGAGGCTTTCGAACATATCTTATCTGGTTAGGGTCTATAAAGTTATTCTAACGTTTAAATTAATGAGACAAACGTGAAATTTAATATATACGTACATAGGCGAATGGCGGTGTATCCACAAATTACTGGATTTAATTTAGACAAGTTGATTGGCTATCGGCTGTCGGGAACACGCCAGCCGATTGGAAAACAATTTGTATATTTAATTGTACGGTATATATGTTTAGGTAGTTTTATTTAGAACTATTGACACTTATTTAAAATGTTGTATATGCGTTTTGTACAATGAATTTAAAATTGTCTTTAATTAGTTTCTTGGGTTGCTTTGAACGTAAGGTATTATGTAGTCTATTCATACAACTTTTATAAATGAAGAATTCGAAGTTAAACTAATTGTTAAAATGTATTTTGTCCGTAACCCTAATGATATAATTTGGGATGTTTTTAATATAATATCATATCAAACGAAAGATAGGAAATAGGGCATTACAAAAATATATGGTATAACACTTCTATGTCACTTTTTTGACGCAAACTTCTAAAAAGTGTCAAATTAAATAAATTATTAAAAAACAAAATACCTAACTTTAATTTTCGCAATCAAGTGTTTGTATTCATAATAATTTCTTGTCCTCTTTATAATAACACCGTTGAACTATGATTATTCATTAAATAATGTTAACATTTTGTAAAAATGTACACTTGCAGATACTATTTATAAAGACGTACGCAATATATTCTCTAGCAATTAAATGTGATGTAAAAAGGCTGGCTAATATTTCAATTTATGTATTCTTTGTAATATTCCAACTTTTCATATTTTACCAGCGTGGACATTTATTCCGCGCGTCCATAAAACGACATGTAAAGTGTCCACTACACAAAAAGGTAAAAAATGTCGTCAAAATTTAAAAAAGTCCAGCGTATTTTTGTTTGATATTTCAGCCATATTTGAATGAGCACTTGGAAAATATTTTTCGGGCATTCTAGCACTAAATGTCCCTGAAGGCTGCAGTGTGGTCTGACGCTTTGTGATTTACGTGGTTTTTTAAAAAATGTCTGATAGGAATATTGTTTGATTAATCTAGTTTTTTCCAGATGCGTTAAAACTAAAGCCATATAGTTAAATATTGTTTGACAGAGGTGCCATAAACTCTGCCAATTAATTAATTATACCTAATAACGTAATTGCACTAACGTGTTACATGAAGGGAGACAAACAAACTGCAGTGAAATATAGTATTAGTTTATTAATAAAAGGAACTTTTTGGTACTGAACTCTTAATCTTACTTATATTATAAATGTACGTGTGATTTGGGACACAGATAATTTATAACCAGCATTAACACACATGATACTCATTGTCGTGGTAGACGTGACTAAAGCGCGCGGAGCCGCGGGAATAAGCTAGAACAACATAAAAAAACGGATAACAATTCAGTCTTTCGTGACATCTGATGCGACAACTTAACGGAGACTTTAGTTGAATACTTTATCCAACCAACATAATCAACAAATCAGCTTTACGCACAAACCAAACATAACCAAATTTAGTTACACCACGTAACCAAAAACGCTACAAGTTTTGAATATAAACGAAATCATTACAGATTTAGGACGCAACGCGACCTCATCTCACGCAATCAGCCTCAATCAGCTGTTCAAACGGCGGGATATCTTCCGCAAACAAACGAACGGTATGCGCCGAACGCACCCGATAACGCCCGAATGCTTCCGAATCGGAATCGCAAACGAACCAATTATGGACGTACCGATAATGAGTCACAACAAGGATTTTATTTAAGTAGCCTCATTTATTTATATTATGGATGTAATTAACGCAGTCCACGCCTATGGATATCTGTAATCAACCCCATGTAAGATGGGAGGCCTACCTGAGATCGCTCACAGATGCAATGATTGTGACCCATGAGGGCTTAGTTTAACCCCTATTTTGCCCCGTTACTGGGTACAGATCCTTTAAGGCTCGTAAAGGGCAACGCGAAAGCTATAAAAAAGTTTAGACTGCACCGCGCCTATGAAACTTATATTGAAAGATTTTACGCACCTTTGATAACTTTTACAGAATCAGGCTTTGTAAAGACAATCATAGCCCTAATTATTTAATCTGTATTTAGTTTTGTGGTTTTCCTAATCCTTACAGTAAGTAACAATCTGACACGCACATGACTAAACACAGAAGTAGATTTAAGTCCAGACCATTGTGAGAGACCGAATCTCAGTAGGTGTGGTAACCCACTTATTACAACTTCAATTAACTTCGCATATTGCCGAAGGGCGAAGTTGATTTTTGTGTGCCCGCTATCCGCTTGGGCCATAACCGAATAATATAACCGTTAAACGAAATGTAATGCCAAAGTTGAATTGTGAAAGTTCGCTCGTCGCTTCGGATTTTAAAGTTTAACGCAAATCCTACAATTAGCGTGCGCCGTGCTCGTATGCGACACCGTTTTCGTTTCAGAACCACTACAACCTACGAAATATTAGACTTCGAATGTCAAAAATGTCCAACTAAAACGCTACAAAACAACTGAGCCACAATTGTTTTTCTATTTACCAGATATAATTAAAAATTAAAAGAAGACCACTGACAATTTTACAATCAGGTTGACTGTATGTTGATTTCATATGTACATGAATTTTATAAGAAATCCTATAACTATCAGTTTAATAGATGATAGAATCAGTGTACTTCGACCGGAGAGGTATCACCTCCACACCTATTTCTAGCGTGAAGCATATCTTGCGTTTCGGTAGTAAGCTGTGGTTGCCAGGTCATTTATATACGTGGTGACCATCTCAGTCCTCGGGATTAGCAACGTATCTGTGATTGACTACAGAACCCTCTGTGAAGTGAAATTTTCTGTGAAGTTGATTACAGATATCAATGGGAGGTAGTGACCACTTTCCATCAGGCGGTTTGCATTCTGGTTTGCTACTCTAAGCGAATAAAAAAAATCTAAATAATTCTATTGGTTGATTTGACACACATCTATAGCTTAGCCTGCACATTTTTGGTGGATAGGTAATAAACTGATAAACAGTGGTTTAAGTGTGTTGTATGAATCACTTATCACATGCTAATGAGATGAGTCGTGTTGTTGAAACAAATGGAATTTATATGGCAAGTGGTAAGTTTTGTGATTATCGGATACTTAAAACGTTATTTCCTTTAAAAGATACGTCAGATTTGGAAGCACAGAAAAAAGTTTGGCTCAGTATTAACTTAAACTTCAGTTTTATTTTAGGAATAAATGCTTAATGAATTGATTCTTTTTAAATTTGTCTTTCTTGAATGTTTCATTTAGTTGAGTATTTCTACATTTTTAACATATATTAGTAAAAATAAAATTATTTTTTATAGTAGTTTGGTATTAGTAACAAGGGTATTGGTATTGGAATGCCTTATCATCAACCCCTATTTTTATTTTATTGTTGGGTACAGTTAATGTTTCAGTATGTAGGTTTTGCAAAGATCTTCATATCCCTAATTATTTATAATGTTTTTTTTTTTATTTTGCGATCTTTTGTTTGCCAAGTTTCTTAAGAGCAAGTGATAATCAGACTTATAAGATAAGGGATCCGATTTCGATTCGGCTTTACACAGCTTTTTTAATTTTAACATATGTGTTAAAATTAAAGCGTAACAAGAGTCAAGCTGTATTTGAAATATCTCAGAAGCCTTCAGATAAGCATATCTCACTTTCAATTTTCACAACAAAATTCAATAGGATAAATCGTATCTGATTTTCGGTGACGTTGAAAGGGATATACCAAATATAGGGTAGTACGTGTTCCGCATAATATAACCTGATCCGTAAAGCCGTGGCCGGGCGCCGCAACGGATCAAATTAATTTATGCTCCGTAAGCTGTCGGAGCCTTTAGCTTAATTTTGCTGCTTTATTTTATTGCTTACAAAACATTACATTAGTTTGACCCTTACTAAATTTGTAGCCTTAGATAGAACATTTATGCAGTACATAGGAAAGATACTGGAGCTAGCTTTTATTGTTTTGAAAAAAAAAATTGTTAAAAAAGAAATATATTATACAAACAAAAAAGACAAACCAGCTGAGTTTCCTGCCAGATCTTTTCAGTTGAGGTCGTGTTCCGATCTGGTGCTAGTTTAAATAAATATTGAAAGAGACAATGTGTAAGTGCCCCCGTAGGCCTATAAAAAATAAAAATATTTCATTTCATTTCATTTCACATCTGTAGCAAAGGAGCAAGCAGTCCACCTGATGGTAAGTTATCTGTCACCCATAGATATAAAAATAAATCAACCCCAAGAAGGACTAAAGACCCGAGATCAGCCACAGATGCGCTGCTAATCCTGGGATTAAACATATTAAACACCTTGTATAAGTGTATCTCCTTTATCATACCCATCCAATCATAACACAGCATTGCCTAACATTTTTGTTATAAGGCAGTGGGTATAGCGGTTGTGCCTCCAAATTAAAACCCTGTAGGGTTCTAACATTATCGAAAATATGGACACATACAAACATAACCGAAACACACAATCAAAACAATACCATACATAAATCATTAAAAAATAAATTTCATTTCATTTACATATTTAGTTGTCCCGGGGTTCGAAATAATTACTGTACAGCGCCATCTATGTGATACCCCTAAATATTTACTATTAGATAGTACTTATGTATCCTACAAAAAGTAACATTAGTAACAGTGAAAATTAACCCCAAAAGAAATATAATTTAAAAAACTATATTTAAAACTACAAAATGTCGTAATTAAAAATAAGGGCCTTAAAACACTTTCCAGTTCCATCACACCTTTATGTTAAGATGGGACTTCATAAATAATTCCATTCATACTTTTCTGGGGTTACCTTGTAAATGGGTGTTCTTGAAGGACCTAGGGGCAAGGGTACATTCATATGCATGTATGCGTAGAGAGGTGGGGCGATGTTTAATTACAGACACAAGAGGCATTCCGGGGTCCTTGAGATATAGTGCCTCGGAGGATTGGGTTCTATAGGGTAACTGGATCGATTCGAACTATTCGAAGTCAAGTATGGATGAATAAATGTAGATATCTTTCGAAGTAATCTTTACTTTCCAAGCTTTCATGTTTTTTTGGTAGTAAGAAAATGTTAGAAATGTTTTTAAAAAGAAGGTAGGTATCAAATGACCTACCTTCTTTTTAAAAACATTTTTTTCCTATTTTCAGAAAATCCTTTTATTTGATAGTGATCCTAGGGGATCCAAAAATCTAATAGGTCGGCCAATAATAGTATTTCTAATATTTCAAAGTTATCATCGTCATACATAGACAGTCGTATATCAATTTTGCCATACGAGAAAATGTAAATTTTGCCAGGTAGTGTCAGTGCAGTTAGACCGGGGAGGTGCCACCGCCACACCTGTTTTTTAGCGTGAAGCAGTTTTTGCATTTAATTGGGAGGGTGTGGTGGCTCACTTATATATGAGGCGACCACCTTAGTCCTCAGGAGTAGCTACGCATCTGTGATCGCCTTCAAATAGAAGCCCTATTATATATGAAGTTGCTTACAGATGTCCATGGGCGGCAATAACTGCTTATCATCAGGAGGACTGTATGCTCGTTTGCAATTTCAACCAGATAAAAAAATCTCAAGTATTCCTACAAGAGGCACACATGCCCTGGTCTTGAGGAC
>MOOZ01000144.1:1340907-1353924 GCA_002930495.1 Cecropterus lyciades | reverse complement strand
CGTTTACGCAGCGCATGCAGCGGAAGCTCTCATTAGAAAAAAAACCCCGATTTTGAAACATTCTTCGTTGGTGCTTCACTCCTGTTGGTCTTAGCGTGATGATTCATAGCCTATAGCCTTCCTCGATAAATAGGCTATCTAACACCGAAAGAATTTTTCAAATCGGACCAGTAGTTCCTGAGATTAGCGCGTTCAAACAAACAAACAAATAAACAAACTCTTCAGCTTTATAATATTAGTATAGATAAGTACAATTAGTACTAGAACCAGTAAAGGAAAACATCGTTTTCCTTATATCACTATGAAACGAAGCAACATTTTATAAAACACTGCTAATAATAAATTCTCTCGCCAAAACACGCACGACAGACAGACGAATTGTTGCAAACATTATGATAATGATCCACATTGCGTATGTATTAGGATATATTCAGGTAACATTCATGGGTTATACGGACTAGCTACTTTACGTCATAACAACGATATTACTGGTATTCCTGAATAATAACACAACACAAAATCGCAAATTTTACAAAAGAACCAAGTAAAAATAAAACAATGCTTTTGTTGTTATCTTTTTAATTAATGAAGTTAAAATATTAAAAATATATTAAAGGTCACCAAGTTTTCAATATGTATAAATAAATTTAAAAGCATACAAAGGAAGCAATTGAAATATGTTCGTTTGTACATTATTTGTTGACAATATTTAACTGTAAGAATTCATACCCTTAGTGCCCTTTTCTATATTTTTTTATATTCAGCAAAATCTCGACATTGAAAGCAGTAGTCACAAAATTTTTGGTTTAATAGGATTGCATCCTGCTTTTCTATTTCAATGTTATACTAAAATAATAACCGAACTCGCGCACGAAAGGTTCCGTACCATTATCTATAAAAAATGGCAATAAAATCACGTTTATTGTATGGGGGAGCCCCCCCTTAATTCCATGACAAGAATTCAATATATAGGTAGTCTATATTAATTTTCTTTCAATATTATTATTATCTTAGTTTGACAGTCATTTTTATTCGCAAAATCCCAATATAAAAGTAGCCGGTCTAACTATATTCTTACATCACCGATAAATACAAACAAACGTGCCATTTGTAAAAACGGAACCCTGAAAGCCGAGAGATTGGACCGACATTTGCATAGGGACTGCAAAAAGTTGTGCAAAAAGAGGAAAATGATATTAAATTACGCTACGATATCTTATAAGTCGATTTTTGTACCAATGGAATATCAAATTTCAAGAAACAAGGTTATGCTTTTAAAAGAGATTTATGTTTATTGGTAAGTTACGTCAGATTTATAATCCTTCTGAGGTGTATTACCTATTAAACTTTAGGCCTAAATCAAACGGAAAACTTTGCAAACTTCATTCAAAATTAAACGTGTTTTTGAGTACTTAACATTAACATGTACCTTTTATTTGAAGTTCCGCATATATACAGTGATAGTATTTGCCAAAGAAAGTACTTTGGGGAACTGAGAGTAAGTAGTACGTAGTAGTTACGCGGGTGAAACCGCGGAATACAGCTAGTTCGTACAGTTGATATATACATATTTTTTACTAAACTGAATTCAAAGATTGATTGAAATCACTGATCCGTTGCTCTCTGAAATTGGAGTCCCTCATGCTTTATCATACTCTTCACACCAAAACGCATAAGCGCATATCATACGAATAACGCTTTCTACACTCATAGCTCCACACTAGGATTTTTTTCCTACAACGTGGGTGCCATGGACACTCATAAAGACACCCATATCAAAAACCTAAATCAGATACATTTCTGGTTTGCCAAATAAACACTACGTGTCTGACCGGTATGGCGATGCAGGTCATCAGGTGTGATGGCGATACAAAGAATTAACCCGACGTTAAAAAAATCTAAATACTTTTGTAAATACAATAAACTAATTTTAACTATAATATAATTACTGGTTCGAAATAATCATAGCAATTAGTGTAACTTAACTGGTTTATCCCCGAAGCTTACGTATAACGATAAATCAAAGTACAAAGCGCTCGAAACTTGCAAAGTTGTGCAGTTTAACCGATCTGTGCTGTTACAGTGTTCGAATTAAAGTATTGTTATCTAGTTACCTTTCGTGTCAGTTCCGTTAAGTTTGTTTGGTTTAAAAGCATCAATTCTGGTGTGAAAAAGTGAAGAGATAAAAATAATGATAATGTAAAATATTGAAAGCCAAAAACTAAAATGTAACAGGAATCCTTGGTCAAAATACATTTTTGACAATGTTAAAATCAATTATCGTCGACGTCAATGGTCTTATAGCTCTACGATAACTAATAATGATGTAGAAATTGACTGAAGGTGGTAGAACTCGTTGTGGTTCAACCCCGGAAGCATCACTGCCACACCTTTTTTTTTTGTGACGGGGGGGGGAAACCTTCAAAAGGTACACCGAAGCCTTGGGAGAGACTCCGGGTTATGTGGGATTTTACCCACTAAAACCCCCTTGGTGGCCTTTCTTAGCGCTTGCAGGGGACTCCGGGATCTCACGGGCTCATCACTTGGGGGACGTACACCTGTCCCCCTGAACCTTCCGGTGTCTGCGACGACATGCAGCCACACATGCCGCTGTTCTTCTCGGGGTTGCTAGCTGGGCGGTTCAAGCTCCCACTCTAGCCGCCCGCAACCCCAGAAGCCCCCTTCTAGTCGCCTCTTACGACAGATCACTGCCACACCTATTACTGCCTAATAGTAGCAGTGTTATGGGCTGCTGTGTTATGGTCTGAAGGGTGTGGTATGGGAGATATACTTTTCTGAGGCATTCCATCTTAGTCCTCAGGGGTAGCAACGCATCTGTGGCTAACCTTAGGTGAAACTTTGATCTTACCTAGGGTTGATTACAGATATCCATGGGCGGCAGTAGCCACTTACCATCAGGTGGTCTGCGTGCTCGTTTGCTACTTCATACTATAAAAAAAATTTGAAACATGTTTTTTTATTTATTTTTACTCTGGTGAATAATTTGTTTTAACCATTGTCAATTACAATGTTTATGTTTTCTTTCGTTGATATGCCTTAATTCCGTTAAATATAGACCTAACTTTTAAGGCTTACTCGCAAATAAATTTATTACCTTTTTATGTTGAAAGTGTCTACGAAAGCTCTCCATTCGTATTTGGTTTATTGTAGCAAACCCGCGCGTTGGTGCGGTCATGACACCAGTGTGGCACGCCTTGGGTTCCGGGTTAGACCCTCTGTCAGACATATATTATATGTAAATTTAAAATTTCGATTTCTGATCTCGATCTGGGTATTTAATTCGAATACATATATTACATACATTTGTGTGTGTCTTAGTTTGTGACTAGGACTCTTAAAAGCCTTATTTATGTTTACTTTGTTTAATAGCTCGATGCCCTTTATTTAACGTTAACTTTGTAAACTCAAAGTACTTGATTTCCTTTTCTCAACTTCATTGTAAAATTACTATAAGTGGGTCGTTGAACAGCTTAAAACGTGCGACAATAAATCATAGCGCAGCTTGTGGCAAAACTTATGAACTTTAGTTTACACGAAGTAATGCAAGGAATACGTTGTAATTGACGTGTTGAAAGTTTGATCGTGTATACTGTTTAATATATGATTTTATTTAGTTATGTGTAATTGTAGAACGTATATGCTTCAACCGGGGAGGTGCCATCGCCACACGCATTTCTAGCGCGAAGCGATTCTTGCGTTTCGGTGGAAGAGTGTAGTTGTCGGTTCACTTTCATATGAGGCGACCATCTTAGTCTTAGGAGTAGCAATACAACTGTGATTGACTTCAGATTGAACCTGTATGAAGTTGCTAATAGATGTCCATGAGTGGCAGTGACCTCGCACCATCAGGTGGACTGCATGGTTGCTACTTCAATATAATAAAAATACGGAATTAATACATTTTAACGCCGTACATTTTAACCACGAATCATGCAACTGGGTCGAAATATCGGCAGAGAGAAATTCAAAAACCACATATCGTGAGTACCCGTTAAATATTAAAACTGTTTAATAGTTGACTTTAAAAGGATTTTCATGGCGCGATTACTGGACTACATCTTTTTACCCGACTGCGTCAGAGAAGGGTAATGTTCTTTGAGCGTATGTACGTATGATTATAACGATAAAAATAAAAACCATGAAAATGATTGAAAGAGTGCATTTCGAAAAAGTTATTTCTATGTTTATTTAATTTCCAAAATAAACGACATTTGTATAAAATTAGACAGATATAGAACGTATAATTATAATTATGTTCTTTTTAAAAATGATTATGTACAATGAGTTTTTTTTTTGATGTAAATTACAAAATTTTCCTTTCTTATTTCTTTAAGATTTTTCATGCGAAGTATAAAATATTTTTTATTCGATTAACTTATAAATAGAAATTGCGTGAAATATTTGACCCTAAAATTATAAACAAGTGTGAAGTAACAAAAAAAAACATCAAACAATAACTCATATCAGATACCAGGCGAGCATATGTACAAACGTATTAATGTATTAAAAATCGACACCGCAAGGGCGGAATAGATTACAATTCAAACCGGAGTATTCAATTATCGCATTGTCGACTCGACGTGTTAACATGCAAATTGGCCATTGGAAATTTTCCTGGACCCCGTCCCTACGCTAATAGGAAATGGGGCTTTTCCGTTATTATTCCCGTGGTCCGGTCCTGTCCTATCCCTTTGTTTTGTCTTTGTAGATTTGGAAATTGTCCGTCCCTTTTAATCGACAACTTTCAACGGATTCTAAGTGGTGTTTTTGTTTTGTTAACGCTTTGTCAATATGGGAGGGTGATCCGCTTAAATCTACATGATTTTGTAAAGCTCGAATTTTCGGGTGTGTAGAAGATAACGTTTTGTTTCATTCCAAATGTGTTTTAACATGATTTTGAGTTGAAGAAAGAATTAAAGATCGATCTGTCGATCTCTTCCTTCTTTTTGATGATAGAAGATAAATTACTAAGGATAGGAAAAGTAATGTTGTTTCAGTATGAACGGAAAGACAGTCAGACAGACAGTGACAGTTGGATTCAGCAGAATGCATATATTTAGATATTGCGTAGAAATCATATCTATAGAATTCGATATTTTATTAACGGAAGGTACCTACACTTACATTCCTAAATTCTTTTTTCGATAAATTAGCCCTAAAACTAAATTGCTAGTTTAATAAAAACATTTCATAATATATAGCGTATTGTGTTATTTGATTGAATGATTACGTCACATAAATAAATACTTGTTACAACTACCCACATTCATCACACTAAATTATCGCGACAGAACTTAGCACAAATATTTTAACGTATTACAGTATTTTAAACAAATACATTCAATTCCAACAAAAAATATATATTTTTTATTTGACTGAAGTTGCGAACGAGCATGCAGTCCAACTGATGGTAAGTAGTTACTGCCGCCCACGGACATCATGTAAACGCTTTCTACACTCATAGCCCCACAGTAGGATTTTCTCCTGTGTCGTGGGTGCCATGGACACACAAAGACGAATACACAAACACCCAGACCCAGAACAGAAATCTAAACTCATCTACTAAACTCTCTCCGCCACGCGGGTCGTCAAATGTAAGCAACTTCATGTAAATCAGGAGTCGATCTGAAGCCGATCACAGGTGCGTTGCTACTCCCGAGGACTGAGATGGTCGCCTCATACCTAAGTGAGCTGGCAATCACACTCTTCCACCGAAACACAAGAAATACTTAACGGTAGAAATAGGTGTGGCGGTGGTACTTCCCCGATCGAACTACACTGGTTCTACCACCAATAAAATTATCTCTCATACTTATTTATAAATTATGTATGATATTATCTATGCATTTCTAAATGTACCCAGTTTCCTCTTATTGTAGAGCAAACAGATGTTATCTGAAGTTCATAATTCATGAGCAAACGTTTTATGTAAAGCAGAATTAATCTGAACCCGCTAACAAACTGTATCGCAAACAAACGTGTTAATTCGTCTTTTATGTATTTTCCAATTAATTGAACAAAAACCCAATCAAAATTTTGTTCATTTTTAATAACAAAGGGGGAGTTCTGAGGTGATGTATTATTTCATCCCCAAATGCATGGTTGTTGTCGCGCGATTTTATATCCTAAAATCGCTATTTATGAGTTGAATTTTGTTCGCGAACTTTAGAACCTCTCTGGGTCATATTGCGGTAGAAGGTTTATAACATTTTAAAAGAGTTGTTTTTCGAGTTCCGCGCTTTCAAATAAAAATTTAAATATGTTTGTCCGTTTCAGAATTATCTTGTTGTTTTAAATTTCACTTTACTCAAGATTCATTTACTCTAAAATAATTAAAGTTCGAATTAATTTTCATAAATAAGTGGATTTAAAAATTTGAAGTCATAAGAAAAGCATACAAATTTTGAATCAAATATAATAGCGAAAAAAGTGGCAATTCAAAGTTGACAAGCAATCAAACATTTTCTGTACCTTATATTGGTTTTATAGTACTGACTATTACAGAACCCTCAGAACGAGAGTCCTGCCCATACTCGACCGTCTTTTTCGAAATGATGTGTTCGATTGCAGGATGCGGTATAATTCGCATTTCCCGTAATTAAGAGTATGTTGAGTAGTTCCAACTAAGAGTCCTTACGTGAAGATTTTAACAGGTTAAAATAATTTTAATAAAGCAACAATTTTAATCAACATTTTTATTTCGAAAGAGTCCCGATTTTTAATTTTTCCCCTTCCACCATACTTTTATGGCTCTCTTCGTTTGAATTTCATTATACTTTTTTAAATATATTTTTTATTTTATTTGTTTTTTAGTCCAGACATGGTACTATGCTTATGTTTTAACGCAAGAAAATTTATTACCCATCAAACTGTCAGTCAGCCTTAAAAGCCTTCTGAACATTGGCTTCTTGTAATGGGGTATTTAGTTACTAGTCATTGCGACTATCATGCGATGACAGCAGTTGATGTTGATTTAGACAAGGAGATGCTCGTCCTGCTTGACGAGGATGTCAAGTTCTTCGAGAGGGTTGGGGTACCTCGAATAGTCGGACACCTCGAGGTGGGGTCATGTTGGCGATGTCACTTGATATCGTCAACGCCTAGGAGATGTATTCGGGAGGCACTCCGTTATCATGGAGACCCTTTAACATGACCTCTCTGCCCATGCTGCATATGTCCATGTGACGGATCGTTGGGGACTACCGGTCTTAATTGGTGTTGAGAGCTCTCCTGTGGAATATTTTCTTCGACTGGGTGCTACGAGGTGCTCTCCTTTTGGTTTTCAGCATTATCTAGTGTGAAGAGTTAATACTCATACCTCGGCACTGAACGTCCAAAGAAACGCCGCGATTAAGTGGGTTTATTTAAATAGGTTATTTGGGTCTAAGCGGCAAAAAATATATGGCTCTCCATATTTAAAGTTGAAGTCAACATTTTGCAATATTAGCGAAAGCAGGCTACGCTTCGCAGTAACTCTGTCTGATATTTTTGAGATCTTCAGAATGAAATTGTACAAAAAAATACTCGTATATGATACATGATGTATAAAAAAGTACATTAAATAAATTAAACGTTGCGTAAAAATATCTAGTACTCATCTACTAATTTTCGATGTTTGAAATATACAGAATATACAGAACCTGAACTAATGTAAATAAAATTTACGATGACTGCACATTTATTGTAAATTTTATACATTTATTGTCGTAAACTTATCGTAAATTTTATTTAAAATAAGTACCTTAAATCATCGTCAACCCTTTACTGTCCCACTGCTGGGACACGAGTCTTGAGCTTAAAACTCTCTCAATCTGAGAGAGTTTTAAGCCAAAGTCCACCGCGCAGGCCAAGTGCAAATTGGTGTGCGTGTATAGGTTTCCTTATGATGTTTCGCTTCACTGTAAAGCAAGGATAATTAATTTCTATTACGCACATCATTTTAGAAAAATCTGTGGTGCGTGCCTGATATTCGAGCCTTGGACCCTTCATTAAGAGGCCCAGTTTCAACCATTACACTATCACTGCTCTGCTACCTTAAATCATATTTTCCATTTTCCGTAAATGTAATAAATGTTTCACCAAACGTCAACGTTATATACACGTCCACAACCTAAAACTCGCCATTTTTCCGCTACAGTGGTCAATTTACATTGATATATTTATACGTCATCATTTATTTAAATGGTAGCCCTGTGCAAAACTGTTATGGCGATAATAACTCTAATAGATAAAACACGGCAGTCAACAGAGAGTGAATAATAACTAGAAGTTTTTTTTCTAATACTGAAATAACAAACGAACATGCAGTCCACCTGATGTGACTCCTGCTGCCCATGGACATTTGTATTCGACCCCAGATAAGATCAAGGTTTTACCTGTGGTTGACCGCAGGTGCATTGCTACTTATGAGGACCAAGTTGGAACCCCTTGGATAAGTATGTCTCCCTTACCACACCCTTCAGACAAGAACACAACAGTGCTTAGATCTGCTATTATTAGGCACAAACAAAGTGTTGAAATTGTTGACATTACTTGGTGATTTGAAATTCTAAAAACGAGAGTAGGATGTCTGAATTATAATCAGGATCTGATAAAATTGTTAAGTTAGTAAGTAATAGTTTGTGTTTAGTCAAAATCTGTGGGTTGGAGTATTTTTCTTTGTGTATGTGTTTTTTTTTTAATAATGTATTTATTTTTGTAAAGCGGGTTTTGTTTATTATTTTGAAGTTTTTTAGTATAATTTGTTTTTAGGGACTTCTGATTGATATCGACTCTGTTGTTCATGTCATTTATCACTGGCCGCCATTATGTCGTATATAAAATATAAAAATAAGTAAACGTGATATTTTATTTTACATTTTTTCTTTTAATTGAATTAATCGTGCATGTATTTACGATCCGCTCCATTTACTTTTATTATCTGTTATGAATTTTCACGTGACTACGATATTTTTAAAATTTTGTTCATATTAAAATTATGGTTAGATTTTTTTGTTATTATTATACACGCTTGAATATGACATTTTTATTGATAAAATGCACGCAACAATGATTATTGTAGGAAGAACGCCTTGGACTCTAGAGACACCACCGCCATGTCTATTTCTGACTTATAAGAGCAGTGCCATGCAGTGACGTGTTCTGGTGAAGGGTATTTCAATGGACCGTTACATTGGTCGGCCGGACCGTATTCGATTGCAAACAACTTCGGTCGCCAACCAATGTAAATGGCGATTTGGTAAGCCATGTGATGTTTGTTTACAGTCTTGATTACAACTTGTTATGGCCGTAATTGTAACATTGTAATATAATGTATAAATGTAAAAGATATTTACCATCCCCGCTGTTTAGTGGGTGGTTCGGACTTTTACGTCGTTTCCCAACGAGTCGAGGACCGAACCACCCACTAAACAGTGTAACTGCTTCCTGTTCGGTGAACACGGGGAGTGGGAACGGGCAGCGCCTAAACTGAATACGTTCGACTTACTCGGTAATCGACCTAATATAAACAAGCCAGTTAAGTTAACGAATGTGGTTTAACCGAATGCGGACGATGCATTCGGTGATCGACCTAATGCAAGCAAGACAGTATAGATAACGAATGTGGTTTAACTGAATGTGGGCGATGCATTCGGTGATCGACCTAATATAAATGCACCATTAGGGAGATATATTTAGTTCTCTGGCGTTCAAACTTATTCCTCAGTTAGCAATTCGTCTGCAACCGATTTCAAATAGGAGTCCAATCCTTGATTGATTACAGATGTCTATGGCGGTAGTGGCCGACAGTTCATAGTTCCTAATCCAAGACTATTTACTTAACACTCGTTTAATATAACGTATGAGCGAGAACAGTTTTGATTGCAGTATTTGTTTAACCAGGTTATTTAAAGTTTGGTAAAAAAAACAACCAATTTGATAATTCGAGCGACTTTTACAGAACGTCACTTAAACGGATGTGACGTCACATGCCCCGTAACATGGGATAACTAATAACTGCTGTGGTCACCAAAACGCCGCGCCTTGGGAGACCTTTGTTTAGCAGATAATCTAAAAATTTCGCTTGAAATTCGCTACGAGACATGATCCGCGAAAATGAAACCCGTTGGCGAACTAAGCTTAATGACATAGCTCTTAAAATTAGCAAGCTGAAGTGGCAATGGGTTGGTCAGACCGCTCGAAGGACCGATAGCCGATGGGGAAGAAAGGTCCTTGAGTGGCGACCACGTTTATACAACAACACGCAGAGCGCAGGACTCCCCTCGACCAGGTGGATCGATCACTTGAAGAAGATAGGGGAAAACCATTGGGTTCAGAAGGCACAGAACTGGTTGGAGTGGAGCCATTTAGGGGAGGCCTATGTGTAGCAGTGGAACACGAAAATCAGATGGATGAAGGGAAGGATGTATCTAAAAAGTTGACTATGGATTGATAGTTTAATTATTTATTAAATATTTGTTTTTGAAAACGTTTATTTTCATACTTACTCGTAATCGTACTTGTTAATGTGCTTTCTTTGAGGCCCCATATTAAAAAGTATAAATAAACCGTACAGATATCATTATGATATCTACTTGATCAGGAATAAAACCTTTCATTTATTAAGATTTTGTCCATCTGAAATGTAAATACGAATTTTAAGTGATGGACAATAGACTATGATAATATCTATTTCAACGTTATGATTGCTAAAATACTTTCATCGATCTTCACTTTCATTAGTTACATCTTCTGTTGAACTACTTTTTATATTTTCGTAGTTGGTTTCTTTTGACATTTTATTGGATCAACTAACCTGAATTTAAGTAGGACATACATATATAAATGAATATTTGTCAAGTATGGCTGGTTATACCATAGTTCATAAACAAACCGTCAAATCGAACAACAATAACTAACTGAAATATATCTCTTATAATTCCAGTCCATTGCAGACAGATATCGGCAAAATTCGAAATGAAATAGAAAATGCAGACGCGTTCGCGTTTTCCAACAAATATGGCCAATAAAATAAAATCTGATGCCGTGTTTCTGAAATTATGAGTTGGGAATATTCCCGCTGAATGCACTCCACAATGGACGGTGGTCGCAAATCGCTCGCATTCTTATCATGCTCGAATATTCTAAACGAGCATGAACTGTAGATCTGTATAGCACTCTTGAAAATAAGATGAGATCAATTGTAAGGAAATTTCACAAGAAAACTCTCTTTCTAGTTCAGATAAACACATTTAGACCATAATAACGCTATTCAATTTCGGTACAAAGATATAAACAAAGGTATCATTATAAAAAAATAAACACCCTTTCTACACTCATAGCCCCACTATAGGATTTTCTCGTGTCGTGAATGCCATGGACACACAAAGACGAATACACAAACATCCAGAACGGAAATCTAAACTCCGGCCGGGGATTGAACTCGGGACCCACTGCATGGCATTCCGGTATTAATTTATTTTTCAATTATTATAAATCAATATAATATATTGTGTCAATTTCATATAAATATAATTTAAGTATGTACAAAGTTAGGATTTTAATGTTTGTACCTTATTTTTTCATTTGCTTGTTTGGAAAGATTAAAAATGCCAATGTAAAGTAGAACTTTGTTCAGGAAACAAATATATTTACATTTGTCAAGTCTGAATATGAGCCTAGGTGATATGTTTAAAAATTAGTAAGTGATTTGTTCCCATGTATAGCTGAAAAGCACGGGCGAGCCATGGTGACATAAACCCATCGCAATGGGCGTCCGGCCGCAACAGTAACCCAATTACAGTTGCCATTGGTCCCGGGATTGCTCCTCGGGGCACTCTTCACACTTCCAATACCATTCTATTTCCCGTTTGAAAACCCGTCGCAATCTCAAATTCTGTATGAATTCCTCGCGCTTTCGAGAAAGTAAATGAATTACGTTAGCTACAAAACATCGATCGTTGAATCTAAATGGTGTCTATATTGAAAATTAGGAGTATTTGTTGATAAAAGGAATTATTTTATTCTATGGACATTGGAGTGTTGTCCCACTACTGAGAACAGGTCTCCTCTTAAAATTAGATAGTTCTAGGTCTCAGTCCACCGCACTGGCCAATGCGATTAGTCTTCTCACATCTTTGAGAACTTTTTTTAGAGAACTCTCGGGTGTGTAGGTTTACTGACGATGTTTTTCCTCACCGTATATTAGATATTAAATTAATATGTAATTTTTAATGCGCAAATCATTAGAAAAATCAGTGACGCTTGCCTTCGGATTCGAACCTCGGACGTCGACTGAAAGGCAGAGTAATAAGGTATCACTGTTCAGTGTCTACAATATTTAATATAAATTTTAATTATTTTAATAAAGGCATACATGTGATGGGCAAGAGTAGTACAAGAGTATGACGGACGCAAGAGTATAGAGCTTCGTAGACAAGTCTCGTCATTGCAATGTAGACACGGTAACTACGCCGATCCCTATGATACATCGTATCCAAGACTTTTGTATTTATCTATAGAGCTTTGTACACTAACGTTGCTATGGAGATGCACATACCAAACTGGAGCTACTTACAATTACACTATGCCCATAGTACGAGTCTGTTACCTGAAGACAATCATTGTTTATTTTTTCACCCATCATAAAGTGAATTGCAAGGTTCGAACGAAACCGAAAGAGAAACGTGCAATTTAATTCGCAACGTATGGGCGAAAACGTAAATAATGATCGTTTTGAGGAAACGTAATAAATTCGTACTAAAGCGACTGTACTACGCCGATCCCTACGATACAATGTATCGGAGATTTTTGTATTAATGTATAGAGCGTCGTAGACCGTTCTTGCTCGAGACGTACATACTAAAGTATGACGCTACGTACAAATAAACTACGATAGTCTCTACGATATTAAGTATCGTGGACACTGATGTTTATGTATAGATCTTCGTAGACCAAAACACGTCACTGCAAGGTTATATATTCGTATATATAATAAAAACGAAAGTTTGCGCGTTT
>MOOZ01000144.1:1260438-1273428 GCA_002930495.1 Cecropterus lyciades | reverse complement strand
GAAGTTGATCACAGATGCATTAGCAATGCATCTGTGATCAACTCACGAGGACAAAGACGGTCGGCTCATATATAAATGAGCTGGAGTTTTGTATGTAGTGTTGAGTACTGGTATCTATTTCTACACTCCAGTAAAGCATTACACTCATAACTCTGCACTAGAATATTTCTGGGTCGTGGGTGCCATGGACATATTCAAAGACGAATGCAAAGATACTCAGAGCCAGAACAGAAATCTAAATTAATCATTCAAATAAAATGTGCCTGGTCGGGCTTGGACATCACTACGAGCCAAACCGGTATGGTGGCTACTTCACATCCCGGCTTGTTTATATCGTATGATATTGATAAGCCAGAGAATACGAAGCATTCAAAAATCCTCAGGGACAAAAATTAATTTGGAGTCGATTTAAATCCGTCAACCCGCTTGTGTTGTAGCTCGTGCCAAAGAAATGGACATATCTACATCCATACGCTCGAAAAACATTACCCTCCTTATGACGCAGTCAGGTAAAAATAGATATCGTCTAGTCATAGCGACTTATATATTGTGAGGCCTTCCTTGCTTCCCAACCTAATACACTAATTTACCAAAATTGAGGAACTTCACCGTAATTTTCCTATCCGCTGGATAGGTTGAAGGGCATAATACATTCAACAACAAGAACCATAAGCATCACAGGCTCGCCTAACCCAATCGTTTCGCTTATCTAACATTGGTTACCTACACGCATTGCGTGCAGTTCACCTACAATTATACGAACATAATTGTAGGTGGACTACATGCAAATTAGCCACTCAATTTTACGTAGTTTTACTTCGTTAAGCACGTTATGGAATACGAAAAGGTCCCTGTTTATATTTACATAAATAAATCGCAGCTAACATTGACACGTGTATGCAGTGTTCTCCACCTGATGGTAAGTGGCTCCTACCGTTCAAGGACATCTTTAATCAACCCCAGATAAGATTACATAGACAGTCTGAGTTTAATAGCACCTGTTGATGGTTAGAGAATGGCATACTTTGGGTAATTTATTATTTCTATTCTTTTAATTATCACTTCTGTCGGTAGTCATGACTGCCTTCGATATTTTTATTATAAAAACGTTTTAAGTCATTTTCACAAATTTAGCGCGATGTCGATCTAGATTTAGGACTACGTTACAGTTAAAACCTGGATCCTAATTACACTGTAATAGCTGTTTCTCATCAGTTCCAAGTAATTAGCGATTTGGGTCTAAACGACCAATTAGAAGTTGTGATTTATATTTTTAAATCTAAGAGCCCTTTGTTAAAAGTAATAAAAATAAATTAAGCCAGAACGAGGTCGTAGTCCATCGTGCTAGTTAATCACAAGTTAGTTTTATTTTTAAATGCTTTTGAAAACATTTTGTAGAAATGTCAATCATATGACGTTTCTCCATTTTTATCCTTCCTAACTTAATTCTATTACACGCATGATAATTGCAAGTTAGCGATACCCTTTGCGTCAATACCAATCCAAAAATACTAAATACTTATCTGTTATTAAAAATGAATTATAGCTGAATTGTTGAGTTATTTAATAACAAATCTGCCTAATTCTATTCGATTACCCTGATTAAATATTAAGGTATTCGTGAACTTATGAATCCTTTTAGACATTCGTTCACAAGTGCACTGTATAACAAATTCTAATTATAATTGGAAATGAAAACCTGTTCTTTGGAAATATCCTTATCAAATTTTCTTTACCTTTCACATAGCTTTTCCCTCATTCACGACGTATATATCGTACTTGTAACTATTGTCGCTTGTGCCTCACGGATAAGTTTGCGCCCTAAGGGTAAAGAAAGCCCTTCCTCGAACTTCTTACGAAATTATTTGAACAAGACTTCCGCACAAACCCTCTGAACCGATCCAAGTGTACAACCAAAAATAGACCCTAGAGCCGTGTTTACCATTCAATAGGATGACGAGTGAAGAAAAAATGGTGTAACAGTGAATGGAAATAAAATACTAGGTTAAATTGCAGTACTTACTAGGGATGTTATGGTTAAAAATTTCGGATCTGGTTATGGATACGGATATGTAAATCTTATACTGGCTTCAGATACGGTTACGGATATGAAAAAAATTCAGATTTTCCGATAGTTTCTGTTACTTAAATATTACTAGCAGACCCGTGCCCACTTCTTTGGGTATTAAATTTTTTTTGATGTCGTTCTTAGGGTTCAATGTTAGGCTTCAATGTTAGGGTTTATTACTTAACTGCTAAAAGGAGGGTTATGTTTTGATCGCGTATGATTGTACATATGTATCAATTTGCGTGCCAAATTGGCGAAACATGTATGCTCTATTATGTTAAATCTTGGTGTAACTACCTTTGTTTTTTACCTTTCAAGTGAATATTAAAATGATTATGATTATATTAATTGTTCAATACTTCTTTGTATACAATATTTAATATAGTGTTATTATCTGGCAGCAAAATGTATTGTTTTTCTGCATATCCAACCAGAGATAAACTAACATATAATATATCTGACTATGGGAAGACACTCTTTTTTAAATCAATGCCTGCTCTTATTCCGTAGCGTAATCCATAAAACAATGGCAAAAAATATTTATTTATTTTCAAAACGAATATATAACTATATATCATTCAAATGTCTGTCTGGCCGGGGATCGAACCCGGGACCCACTGCGTGTCAGACCGGTATGGTGACCGCTCCACCACGCGGGTCGTCAAATTTAAATATTTATTTTATTCTACTTTTAGTAATTTTATTATAGCGGCAACTGAAATACATGATCTTTTTAAAAAAAATCAACTGTCTATCTATCACGGTTCTTGAGATACAGAGAGATGGACAGACGAACGATAGGGTCCCGTATTTACCCTTTAAGTACGGAACCCCAAAAGCATGTAACAGAAATACCACCGAACAGATTACAACATGGTGCGGCTACATACCTATACTATATACCTACCTATATACCTTGTAGTTTAGGAGTCCATAGCGGACAAACAACGTGACACGTAATCTATATACATTAATACGGTGCACAAATTGTATTGAAATCGGTCCAGTAGTTTAGGACTTTATAGCGAACAAAACCAATAAAATAAGCTGTCCTATGTTTAAAGTTGGATCAAACTGCACACGGTGTGCAAATTTGATTCAAATCGGTTCAGTAATTTAGGAATTTATCGCGGACAAACAACGTGACACGTAATTTATATACATTAAGATTTTTAGGGAATAGAATAAATAAAAAATATAGATTTAATTAATGATTTATTTAATTTGCAATTGGGGACCTGCACGTTTACTGGGTAGCTCAGCCGCGTAATAACCTGCCATTATATGCTTTATTTAAACTGCGCCCCTAACCAAAATGATTCGAAACTTTTAAATTGGATCAAGTTACGGTTTCGGATGTTTTTTCTTTTGGATATCCGGCAGTTTCGGTTACAGTTCCGGAGCTCCACAACATCTCTGGTACGTACAGTGACTGGTGGGATGTGAGACAAATACTGAATATGAAGTCGTGAAACTTTCGGATACATCATGATCGACTGCGAAATTGGTCTTACTTTGGTTCTTGTAGAGTTGGTTTTGTCGTAGCATATTTTTGACTATATTGACGTTTTGCTGTACGTGAATTATTGTGATCCGAACGCGTTTTTCTTTTAAAGACTTGTCTCACTATGAAAAGATGAATTTCTGTAACTTGTGTACAAGTTAATGGTCAAATAGTAAGCGAAGACACGATTTAAGAAGAGTAGAACGTAAAATAATACTTTACTAGCTATTGACTTTAGAAGTTGTCACTTGCAGTATTTTTTCTTGCACTGCCACCGAATTGGAAAACGACCTCAATATTTTCAAGCTTTTATGATTTCTCACTTACATATTCTATGACTTGTGACCCCAAATTATTTGTTTTAATAATTTTTATTCGCTAGCTACAAAATCAGAAAGTCAATGTAATCGTCAAGACGACAACATGCTTTAAATTATAAGTTGTTTATGAAACAAACCTAATAATGTAGATGCTAACAAATTATCTTGAAAGACGATACATTCTCAGGCGTAAAGATACAGGAAATAAGCATCGGAATACACAAAATCTCTGCAAAAATTTAAAAAGTACACACAAAGTAGCTAAGCAAAAATAATAATTCCTAAAATGATAGTGAGACACATACCTCACGATGATCCAAGTACGCTCGTTTCTTATTCCATTTTGTTCTTCGGCGAGTTTGGGCGAAGGCGTTTTTCTGCTTAATTTCTTTCGCGAATTTATATCTCCCCTTTCCACTGTATGCTTGGAACATAAATTCAATTTGAACAAATTCCATATGGTGCAGAATTGTTCACGGAATAACTTATTTCTTTTGTCTGCTGACTTGAAACGACAAATGACCTTCATGGTAACTAAAGAAATAACAGAATCGTGGAAGAGCTTATACGCTACTTTGATTAAGGCTGATTCACTAAACAATCATTTTCCTAAAATATTATTCTTATAAAGCACTTATATGTTAGTGGTTGTGTTATACCTAATTAATGTGGATTCTCTGACAGTCACTTTGCGTTGCGTTGCGTTGACTCATATATTATATGAGGCAACATACGTGATTATTTCTGATAGAACCCCTATTTTATTTGAAGTTGCGTTGATTTACTTTGGGCGGCAGACATCACTTAACACCAGGTGGACTGCTTGTTTGTTTACTTATTTAATTTGATAAAAAATAGTGTCTGTTACAAAAGTTTAAGAAGCAAAAGAAATAGTAATCATTTTGAATGGTCTTATTCTAAACACTTTTTTATGCGGCGACTCTCCGACTTTTAATACTTTAATTCCGTTTTGGCACAACCGTAACAAGACAGTAACTTAGTAGGGTCACAGGTCCTGGCGCCGAAGGGTCCGCTGTGGGAGCTTCGCGCGAACCCATTCTCACGACACGTTCCTTCATTTGCATCTGACCGCAGATTTATGTCCGCCCTGTGGTGCTCTTTGCTTTATTTATAAGTTCCAGAAAAGTTAACTACAATTAGGATGAACTAATACACAACGTTGCCCCTGTAAGACCTTAGACTTGTGTTATCGTTCACAAATGGTTTAGTAGCGCTATCGTAATTTAACTTTTACTCTTGTATGTCTCGTAAAATCTGCATGGGCAGCAGTGAACGCCTACCATCTGCGGTGGACTGCGTGCTCGATTGCTACTTCAGTCTTACAAAAAAAAACATCTTACAATCGCATTATCCTTAACTAATCTACTTTACTACTAATAATACTTTAAATAATTAAAATCATTTATACAAGTCACTGATTTATCAAAAACAAATAACCCAGGCGATAAAGCCTTTAAAGTGCTGTAAATATTAAAAGCCCACTCGGTACAATGTCTAATGAACTAAATCTTAAAACGCACAACCGAGCGTTTAACTAGGGCTGTCAGATGACCAGGCAATCAATTACTCCGCGTTACCAAAAACCAAAATTAAATAAATATGGACTAGCTTATTTCCGCGGCTCCGCCTGCTTTTGTCATGTTTACCATGGTAATGAGTATCCTGTTTGTTAATCTAGTTCATAAACTATCTGTGTGTCAAATTTCAGCGAAATCCGATAAGTAATTTCGTGAAAGAGTTACAAACACACTTAAATCCTCACAAACTTTCGCATTTATAATCTTACTAAGATTTTTAAGGTATCTGGAGTGACTAACGAGCCGAGTGAGTGAAACTCGTCCTCATAATCGGTTTTACGAGGTTGGATTCCAAATTTATTTATTACTTGATATAGAAGAGGGTAACGTCGCGAGAAATCCTACATGCCTGTATTTTCTTCAGAAAAGAGCTTTCAATGCGGAGTGGAGTATTTAAATTCGTCAGGTATTCACACCCTTACAACGCATGAACTGCTTCACGCTAGAAATAGGAGCGACAGTGACGTCCTCGGAAATCGGAATCATAACGGTCCTGCCAGCTTGCAAAGTACAAATTGAAGACAGACATATTGACATGATACAGTATGAAATATAACAGCTCAACAGCTGTTAAAAACAGCTCTCAACGTATAATATATCGCATGGTGAAAATAAAAGGGAATTACAAAATTGTATTCGCATTTTGATGATTTCTTAAAGCGCGACGTTATTAAACGAACGTAACATTTATGTTTGTACATTTGTTGCTTGTAATCGTCATTTTAACTGGCTAAATGATACAATACGTTATTCGGAGTAGTTTTCAATATTTAACTCATTTTGCCGAACTTATGAGTTCGGCCTCATCCGTTCTCATTGTGCAAAATATATACAGCCAATCCACGACTTTAAAACGTAGGGGTACTACAATACAATAAACATTAAGTTATCGCCTTCAAAGTACCCTTTCCATTTTTATTCCAGTCCAGTATTCCGTAACATATTTGACAACCCTGGAATACTGAAAGGCGTTGCGCCGAGATTGTGTACTTCGTTCTGTATAAAAAAAAAATCAAGTTTTTTCACTGTTTTTAATCTGCGTGCCTTCACAACTTCGCTCCTTTTCAGCTCCGGGCCATTTTAATCTATTTCCGTTGTACAGACAAATAAACAGAAAAAGACTGCAGTTACAATGTCGTTTAGCAAAAAATTAACTTTGCTAACAGTTCTCACTCTCGCATTTAGCGAGTTTTAAATAAAAACTTATTACAATTACTAATTACAAACAACTGTTGTCTGTAGTTGAATGTTGAAATATATTTTGGTTCCTTAATTTTGTATAATAATTAAGTTTTTATTGTATACATACTTAATATAACACATTGTATACATTTTTTGTGATATAAATGAAATGAAATGAAATATGTTTATTTTGCATAGGCCTACGGTGGCACTTACAAATTGTCAATTACAATATATTTTTTTTACCACCGGATCGGAACACGACTCCAACTGAGAAGATCCGGCAAGAAACTCAGTGGGTTTATCTTTTTTCCTTGTATTACTTTGATATATCGATGTAACAAACGAACATGCAGTCACCTGATGGTAAGCAGCCACTGCCGCCCGCGCACATCTGTAATCAATTCCTGATATAATACGAGTCAGATTGGCTGCAATTGCTTTTGTATATAACTATCGGAGAAGACTAAGTTGAAACACTTCTAAATAATAAGTGTGAACGATACCGGCTTCATCCCTACCACAATGCAATCAGAAGCAACACCGCGTATTAGAGCTCTGCCGTTGTAGCGCAAAAATATATAGTTGTAGTAACTACAACGCAGGTACAAGAAGCTGCAGCGATGCTTCTCACATATCACGGAACATACGGGATTTAAGGCAGTAGAACTATTTGTGGTTCGACTGCTGAAGAATCACTGCCACACCTACTTCTGCCTAATAATAGCAGTGTTATGCTCTGAAGTGTGTGATAAAGGAGACACTTATACGAGACGTTCCAACTTAGTGGCAACGCATCTGCGGCCAACCTGAGGTAAGACTCTGGTCTGTTTATTATTTAGGGTTGATAACAGATGTCCATGGGTGGCAGTAGCCACTTACCATTTGGTGGACTGCATGCTCATTTTCTACTTCCATATTATAGAAATAAACTTAACTACAGATTTCCGACATTCTTATTTGTCCAGTTGAATATACCTACGTGTAACAAGCCTTAAAATAGTTAAAAAAATCCATTCTAAGTGTTTATCCTGTTTGGGTACAATTTTTATTGTTTTCGGCTCACTGGTTAAACTTCATGTTGTATGTCAGTCTATATACTTAAATAGACGCAAAGATTTAAAGGTACGTGTTGGTAGAACTCAATAATTTCAACACCACCACCTATTATTCTACTTGAAAGATGAGAAACAGTATAAATACCTTAATCTCATCAATCAAGCAAAGCCAAGTGAATCCTACCCTAAATTATATGATTATAGCTTCCATAACAAAGCTTCCCAAATATGCACCCTCGACAACCTTAATACCTGCATGAATATTACAAACAATACACAATATTAGCCAAACATTCCTTAATTTCAAAGCGTTCAGTTACACTCGTGTTATAGTATGAGTTAGTAAGCGATAAGTGGTAACTGGAGTCTGGAGAATCAATCTTCTTCGTGTACAAATATCTATAAATGATTATATAATACACGTAATAGATATATTATTAGTCGTTGCTTTGTTTGAATAACCGCACAATGCTAAATTCATCAATTTTAAGTTACAAATATAGTTCTATCCAAAAAAGGTCTACAGTTAAAAATTTGGTGCTCTAATTACACCGTAGTTAATGGCCCTTTGTTATTTAAACTCTTTTAATTAAAAAGATAGAAATGATAACTATTGTTTAATTTTTACCTGGTTCTCCTGTAAAATTTTCGTTTTTGAGTCGTGTTATTATTCAATCCGCAGAACGCGCGTCAACGAGTCGTCGGCGCCATCCTTCCCAGCTACCTGGCCTGGATGAAGAACGGAGATCACGTTACCTACCGACTTACTCAGACACTCACCGGATATGGCTGCTTCGGTGAGTATCTGAACAGCGCATGCCGAGAGAGGTCCGCAGTGTGTCACCACTGCGGACACGACCAGGACTCCGCGCAGCACACTCTCGTGTACTGCCCTTCGTGGGAGTTAGAGAAGCGGATCTTGGTCAACAAGATCGGGAATGACTTGTCCCCGGCGGCCGTCGTTGCAGCGATGGTGCGCTCCAAGGACGCGTGGGACGCGGTGATCTCCTTCTGCAACACTGTCATGCTCGCGAAGGAGGCGACTAGAAGGGGGCTTCTGGGTTTACGGGCGGCTAGATTGGGAGCTCGAACTGCCCAGTTAGCACACATGCCCCGAAAAGGACGGCGGCATGTGTGGCTGCATGTCGTCTCAGACACCAGAAGGTGCAGGGGGACAGTTGCACGTCCCCCAAGAGAAGAGCCCGTAAGGGGCGCCGCGCTATGGGGCACCGGTGCGTTCCATAGGAGATCCCGGAGTCCCCTGCAAGCGCTGAGGAAGGCCACCGAGGGGGTTTTAATGGGTAAAAATCCCACATAATCCGGAGTCTCTACCAAGGCTTCAGTGTACCTTTAGAAAGTTTCCCCCCGTCACCAAAAAAAAAGGTATAAATAGGTAAGTAGACATTATATAGAAGAATACTTTTTGTCTGTCAATATCATAGTTAATTCTTTAATATTTGGGCTTCACGTCTTTATGTATAGGATATTATCAATTATCAGTTTCGATACTTTTCGTTTCTTAAAGCAGAAGGGCTCCATCGGAATGTAATCAGTTCTAATTTTTACAGACGTAAAAGCTACAAAATATTATTAACTTTTGTTTTGCTACTAACAATGTATAAAAAGTCATAACTATAACTTCTTCTCTAATCGTCGACGTTCAACCACATGCATTATTAATCCCGTGCAATGCGTAATAATATTTACATCAGTCGCTGATCAAAGACTATAACATTTTGTGTAAACTTTGATCATTATTTTAGTAGTAATTTACATAAAAGGAGAATTTAATACTGTGGTATTGTTATTTACTAATATATAATACATTTATTGCATTTGTTTAGATCTTAAAATATACTTAAATGTCATGAAGCGTAATTTCCACGTATATTAAAAGAATTTTTTTAAGTATTATTTCTGCCTCATAACAGCAGTGGTCTTCAAACCACTGCTGTTATGAGCGTACTGAAGATGGTGTTATAAGGGAGACATACTTTTCCGAGGCATTCCATCTTAGTCCTCAGGGATAGCAACGCATCTGTGGCTAACCTTAGTTGAGACTTTGATCTTGCCTAGGGTCGATTACAGATATCCATGGGCGTCAGTAGCCCATCTGATGGATGGGCTGTATGCTCGTTTGCTACTTCCATACTATAAAAAAAAGTTTTTTCCTCTTGAGTATACAAAAAAAACAGATTCTTGGCTATGCTTCCATACGACCGCTTAAATCCTCATTCAACTATAACAATGTATAGTTAAGGTTAAGTTACTTAAACTTTTAAGTTTTAATGATTAACGGTGCGTATTGAAGAGCATAATGAAAATATCGCAACAAGAAAATGCTTCTCAAGGTTTTAGATTTAAATCTTTAAACGCTTCCTATGGCATTCACAAAAAGATGCGTTCTTTAAATTTCCACGTCTTTGATTTTCTATTCGATTTAATTTTATAACTCGTACAGTGGTCATTAATTAAAGGTTTTACATGTTCATTCTTAAAATACGAGTAGACAAACTGAAAAATAGAATGAGTTAATGAGAAAAAAGCGATATTTTATCATAATTTCGTCGAATTGATAGGGCAAGAAAAAACATTAATAAATTATAACTTTCTCAAAATGTTGTATTCCCATTTTAAAATAAATATAGTCTCTCTCACTGCAAACTGAAACGATTCTAATAATATGACATATGTCACAATCCGTTAAGCCATTTGGGCTGTAGCGCTTGTCGCAGAAATAGAAATACATAGCTACAAACGTACATACGCTCGAAAAACATTACCCTCCTTCAGACGCAGTCGAGTAATAAGCGTAAGGTTAGACCCTCTGTATAACTTACTCTATGCCCAAACGTATTTCTTTCTATCCCGTTTACGTAAATGTCTCTACAGTGTGACTTAAGTACTTGATGCTCTATAAGTCCCGTTGAAAGCGAGGGCTCAGTGTGCTCCGGACTTTATTCTATTTGACGTGATATTATGATTCTGAATAGCAATATTTATTATGATTCTCTATGCTGACGACAATTTATTCTAGGGATTATGGTTAGTATTGTGCTTGTTCTTTTTTTTTCACACACTTTCTCCACTCTTAGCCCCACAGTAGGATTTTCTCCTGTGTCGTGGGTGCCATGGACACACAAAGACGAATACACAAACACCAAGACCCAGAACAGAAATCTAAACTCATCATTTAGATGTCTGTCTGGCTGGGGATCGAACCCGGGACCCACTGCGTGCCAGACCGGTATGGTGACCGCTCCGCCACGCGGGTCTTCAATTGTCGATGTGATGTATGTGGGTGATTAGAAAATAATAATATAATGAAATGACAATACTTGACCATTTTATTACTGTCACGAATGGATAACTGTAAACACCACGCTTGACGTCCATCTGATGATAAATGGCCACTGCCGCCCATGCACATCTGTGATCAACCCTAGGTAAGATCAATGTCTCACCTAAGGTTGGCCACACATGCGTTGCTACCCCTTAGGACTAAGATGGATTGTTTCGGGAAAATATGTCTCCCTTACCACACCCTTCAGACCAGAAACAACAGTGCATAACACTGCTGTTATTAGGCAGAAATAGAAATCGTAATAAGTACCGCTTTTTTCTAAATATAAATGTGGGATATGTGATAAAATAAACCCGTCTTTAAGTTTAACACCCTTTTTATTTTAAAACTTTGAGCAGTATTACAATTCTCATCAAAAAATGGTAACGTCTTTTTTTTTCACTTCTTAAGCTCAAGTCCCATAGACTAATCATAAACACTATCCCTTCCTCTTTTTTCGCAACGATTACATGAACCTGATCTGGCCTCCAGTCTTTTTATCCTATATAAATATTTAGAAAATGCCGTATCTATATTTTGTTTTCTTTCTCTATTATTTTCCATAAGCCAATAAAGACGAACACTGCTGTTTTTGAGCAAACGATGGCATTTTCATATTAATGGGGTGCAAAGACATCGTGTTTCCCCTCCATTTATCATAAATCAAACCTCATGATGCTTCCGATATAATATGACTTAAGCCCAAAGTGGATGTAATAAAATAGACATTTTATATAATATAGATGTAGATAGTAAGATCTGAAGGTAACTGATTACTGCCACCAATGGACATTTATAATCAAATCTATTTTTTATTAAATAATTCTCTGTTCCTTTTTTTTAATGTCTCTGTGGGCTTTGTAGTTTTATTTACTTCATCGGCTTGATAAATCATAGGACCGCAATTTAAAACAATTCTACAAAGCAAATTCCTGACGAACCTAATTGACGAATTTTGCTTGCAATCTTTCATTGTAAAAGGAAAATTCTTATATTTCTGGTAAAACACTTGCAAACAATAACAACATAAGCCCGTGTATTTCTCACAGGGACGATTGACCTCAGTTACTATCAATCTTACCAGAGGTCAGCCACAGACATCTTGCCAAATAGATTCCTACTACTAAGTTGCATCTCATCGGATAAGTATGTCAAAATAGAAACCAAGAGCGCTTAACAGTGCTTTTATTGGGTAGATAATAATATATCTCTACCGTCGTGGCCGAATCATAAAAGATTTTACCTTTAAATTTAACCTTAATATAAACATATTTTGCGATAACGACATTTTCTTAGGTGCCATGGATATGGAACACCCGTGACATGACTTGAGGTTAATTATAGGCAGTCACACAATATATGGAGCTACCTTGCTTGGTATCGGAAGACAGATTCTACTTACTATTAGCCTTGTACGGTCCGTCCGTGTCTCC
Source organism: Cecropterus lyciades (assembly GCA_002930495.1). NCBI lineage: Eukaryota > Metazoa > Arthropoda > Insecta > Lepidoptera > Hesperiidae > Cecropterus > Cecropterus lyciades. Next base: position 1,260,922 of record MOOZ01000144.1, on the reverse strand, counting down.
TCCTTTATCAACGGTCCTGGCAAGAGTCCTCGGTCATCAAAACACGTGCACACACACCAGCGATGCAGATGAAGGCCTCACTTTAGTACTTACACTTGCACTACACAAAAACTAAAGTTCCTCACATACGATTTTGTACTGGTTCGCGACGGTCGTTTCAACAGCAAATAAAGCCACCATACGGTTTCTGGAACTCAATGAGACCTATATAGCTAGCTTCTGATTGTAGTAATGCCGATCGAAGTAATGCCCTGTAATTGGTTGAAGGTTCTAACCCAGCAGCAAATGTAAAATCACTCAATTGAATTTAGACCAAGTTTGATCTTGATCTACGGTTATGAAACACAAATATTGTTGCTAAATTTAAATAAGGAACGAGCTCATACTTCACCATACTAATGTAGCGACCTCCCGCTACTCATCAACAGATGACGTCATCGTATTCTGAAACACGCTATCGGAGTTTTCTCAACATCGTGCATAT
>MOOZ01000144.1:1240293-1252976 GCA_002930495.1 Cecropterus lyciades | reverse complement strand
ATGGACTTTTGTTGTTTTTTTTTTTTACATTAGTAAGATAATAGTAAGATAATATAAGTTAATAATTTACATTAAAATTACAGAAGATAAAATATTAGTTTATCTTAGATTAGAGAAGCTAAAAACAATTTTTAAAATCGTTTCTTCGCTATAGAACTTGTAATCATTATTATATACAACTTTAGCGTTTGCCTCTTAATAAGTCTCTTAGGGGATGATTTTTCAAAAATGTTAATGCTTGTCAATCTTATAGATCTTAAGTAAAGAAAATATCGTTTTAAACAAATATGTGAAATATGTATTCCATTATGTCAATCCTCGGATCCACATACTAAGTTACATTGAGCTTGCACCAAAATTGGGGAACTTACATACAAACATTCATCTCCTAATTAACCTCTATAAAGGTGGGATATATAGAGATATAGACAGAAGATGCCTTTGTCATCGGTTCTTGATAAGCATGCAAAGTTTAAACTCAACCCGCCTTTTTAAAGTGGGTAACATTAACTTTCAAAGATTACGTTACATAGAAACGTACATACCAAGACAATAAAAGCGTGTTAAAAATAAAATTGTTATTATTTACGAGAGTAGAGAACAATATACGAGTATATGAATGAAAGTCTAAATAAAAATAAAAAATAAGATATAATTAAAGATGTCTAAGCAAAGCACAGGCACCTAATGTTATCTTGAAATTGTCTTTTTTTTCTGTTGCTTATATTTGAGAAGCATTCGCACAAATTGCAAATGCAAATATGCAAAAGTATGTGAATATTCCCGAATGCGAATTCGAATATTCGTTACAACACTAGTAAACATAGTTTAAATTACTTTTAGAAACTAAAATTTACTGTATTTTTAACTCATTTATTTGCATTTACATACAAACAGTTAAATAGTGTTAAGCGAAATAAAACAAAATAATTAAAATATGTAACAAATATATTTTTAAATGAGTGATGATGAACTACAAGAATATATTAAATTAAAGACCTACTCTTGTAAGTATATTTAAAAAAAAAACATTCAGTTATATTAAGGCAAAATAATTCACGAAAACTCGTGTTTACGGCCGAAAATGACGGCCATTTTTTGGCCGAAACCGAAACTAAGGCAGAGACTAGAATTTTTGGCCGAAGCTGTCCGAAACCGAAACCGAAACATCGGCCGACCACTAAAATATACCCATTATATGTGACATTCCTTCATTCGACTGAATCTTCTGGGGCAAAGTATGAAATTTTCCAATTGGAATCGCGTTGACTTTTATTGCAAAACTTTTCAATTGTAGCTGGTTTCCAGACGGTGCAGATCAAGATAGTGTTCCTTTCCGGCGGGAATACTTTAACTACTGTAACCATTGAACCTTTTCGATTTTTAGTTTTCTGAGATAAAAGTTTTATTAGTAAAATTAGCACTTTCATGAAATCGTTATTCTAGTACTTAATATTAACCCATGTTAATCCGCCATTGTATTAATATAATCTAGTAATTTCAAGTATTTTTTTTTTCTGTTTTCCTTACTTTTAAGTACTATTAAAAAAACCTTTTCTTAAAAAAATTATCAGTAGTCTACTTGTTTATCAGAATGTCCTCCTCTTTTATTTTCAAATTCTTAATTTCTTATAGTGTTGTAATTATTTTAAAAAGCCTAAATGCTATTTATTTTATATTTAAGTTTAGTTTTGTATCATATGTAAGTGTTGTTTTGTGTTTGTATTTTGTATTTTTATGTGCTAAAAACGGTTTCAGAATATTTTTCTAGATATCATATATAGATTGAGCTAATTCATGTATTCTTACGACGGTTATTATTCTATTTTTCATCATTTTCATGTGAAGTAGACAACACGAAAATACCTACTTTTCAGTTCCGTCGTCATCTTCATCAAAGGAATCCTTACGAATGGCAACGGGCCTGTAATCGACTCTTACGGGAACTTATAGATATTTAGAGGTCTACTAGGCCCGGGGTAGGATACCCCTTTCGTCCCTCGATAGTCTGCCACTAATATCCTATGACGCATTTAGCCTCTAACCTATATAGCAATGAATTCAACGCGATGGGAGTTACAGAATAAATCACTCCATCCTGTGGCCATAAAACCTCGCTTATATTAAACATAATTGTAAACATTGCCTATGTTTACAATTATGTTTACAATACCTATTTGATAGTGGTAGAATTTTAATGTAGCACAATTAGTCATGTTTCGCTGATAAGAGCATTCATAAGAAATTTTGGCGACCTGTTATCAAATAGTGCCAATTCATTTGATACGACGGTCAAAATAGACAATAAATAGTTGTAGTTCTGAAGGTGCTAGAATGAGTATGGCTCCACCGGGGAGTGGCATCCCAAATTGGTTTTCAGTGGTATATAATTAGGCATTTATGATCGACTTTAGATTTTATTATCTTCTTCAATACGAAAGGAAGAAACCAATAAGTATCTCATTATATTAATAATGAAATGTAACTAACGTTTAATAAATTATAAGAAGTAACACTTCTGGAAAGTAACCTACGTGCGAGAATGTCCATATTCAGACATTTTATTTCGCATATACCAAACTTGAGTCCTTATACAAGCTACGAAGTAAAATCATTAGCGTGATTCAGAAACGAGTACAGCGTCATCTAGTTGTAACGCCGACAACTGCCTGGGTAATGCATCTTCGATTCATCCAGTTTTAAATCATAACGACTTTAAAGAAGTTTCACTACTTCGGTATGTGTGTTAATTATTGTAATGAAATATATCGGTTATTTTTAAGGTTGATTTCTATTATTCCAAATTAAAAGTATACTGTATTTTCATTATTATTCCCATTGCCTCCGTGGCGCAATCGGCTAGCGCGTTCGGCTGTTAACCGAAAGGTTGGTGGTTCGAGCCCACCCGGGGGCGGTTGATGTTGGAGAATTTGCATTTGTATTTTGCTAAAAGTTGTACATTTATACAAAAAAAAACACATTTATATTAATTACATTTCATTTTAAATCAAGTCAATTTATCTATACTAATATTATAAAGAGAAAAACTTTGTATTTTTGGATTTTGGTACGTTTGTAATTAATAAACTCAAAACAACTGAACCAATTTTAATAATTTTTTCACCATTAAAATTCTACATTATTCCAAAGTAACATAGGCTATATTTATTACTAGAAAAAATAAGGAATCCTTGCTAAAACTTCAGTAATGTGAACCAAGGTGTAAAAAAAAAATCTTAAAAATTCTTTTCATCGCGTACTCTGCGGAAACTATAGACGACATAACAAAAAAATGTTGGACAATATTAGAGCACATATCAATATCTACATAAAACCCCGCGATGCTATATGTCCAACTAATGTAGTTATGTCACTACAACCACTTTTTACATTTTTAAAGTTAATAAAAAAGCTGGCCAAAATCAGGCTACGATAACCATACTTTCGTATTAATCCTTATCCAAATAAATCATTTCATATACAAAACTCTTCCAATACCTGTAGATAACTTATTGAATTACTTAAGTCGGACATTCATTTAGAAGTTATTACGAAGTTAAGAAAATAAACACTGCCGCCGCCGCACTATGGCCAGTATGGCCCCTCGCAAATCAGTCGTAGCGTAGGCCTGGCTTAGTTCGAGAGCTATATTATCACCGAGAAACGAGTCAGTAACTATTTTATTATTATTATTATATAAACTAAATTGTTTTGGATTGTGTAAAAAGTACCCGACGATTTTAAATGTTACAAATCGATTGACAGCGTGTGTAATGTCGATGATAGTACTACGCCGCACTACCCACAAGAATATTTAAATTTCCTCAATCCTGCCGGCTTGCCATCTCACGAATTAAAATTGAAAATTGGTACTCCCATTATACTATTGAGAAATTGAAGCCATCCTAATATGTGTAATAGCACAATACTTTTGGTATAGAATTGGACCATGTGACAACGTGATTGTAGCAACAACGTTTGCCCTTACAATAAATAAATCCTAGGGACAAGCTTTCTTGATGGTTAGCATCGACCTAAGAAAAAAAGTGCTTTTATCATGGGCATATGGCCTTTTATACGTTGTCCTTTCTAGAGTAGGATCACATGAAAATGAATGTTTTGTTGCCACCTACAATTAAGGCTGTTAACATAGTCTATAGTGATGAATTTTCATAAACCAGTTGCCTTTCGTAGCGGTCGTAATTCGACCGTTATTAATCCCAAATAAAAAAATATCTTTTTTTTTCCACTACAAGTGTATATGTATTATCGTCTGTACATTAATTTAAAGATTATTTTTTAAATTGTCATTATAGGGAAATGAGATTTAATCCAGTAAGCTGCATTTAAAAGCGATAACGCGTTATTTGACATACACATCTGACATTGTCAGCAACATTTTTATATTGTCAGTAAAATATACAATGAATGTTTTATTTGATTTAACTAAATATTTGTATTTGTTATCGTTGTACATAAATATCATGTTTCTGAATTTCTTCTCTGCATGAACTTTAACCATACTTATTCTCACACTCCTCCATATGCGCATTATGCGTAATTTACATTCGTAAAATTTGACCACAAAATATACGTGTAACAAATACGTGTGTTTGTGTGTGTCAAATGCGTGGTAGTGTGTGTAATGTTTTATTTATTGATTTTGAAAAATATTGAGGTCGGGGCAGTGGTCCAACTGCTCCGTCCAATTAGTTGGACTAAGGGTCTTTACTAGGGGCAGTTGTACAACTTATAAAATAGTTGGACCACAGCACTTAGCTTTCTGCACATTTTCGACATATAACCTATAAGTGCGCCAAATTTCCTACTCCGCTCAATTTTTGTAAAAATACCCGACTACGTCAGAAGGAGGGTAATGTTTTTCGAGCGTTTACATACGAATCTCATGCAGTACATACATAATAATAAGCCAATTTCTGTGGCATGTGCTACAGTTCAAACGGCTTGACGGAATGTAACATATGACATATCATTGAAATCGTCTTAGTTTACAGCATGGCATAAATAAAAAAAATAATAATAAAAAATAAAATAAAAATAGCACTTGTTAATAGGGTGAAATGGGGATAGGATGACTTTTTGAAGTAAAAGTAATTTAGAAGCTGGTTAACTCGATGATAAGTGCGTTACAATAAAGAAATAAATACATAAATGTATAAGAATTTGTCGGCGAGAGAATGCGATAGAACACATTACACAGTATTTTATATTCTCGGTCCTTGTGTCCTTGTCCTGTGATGGTTCGTTACGTAAAATATATATTTATTATAGGTACATAATTTTATTATTATTAAGTTTCACTTCTGCCGAACACAAACACACTTTTTCTGACAAAATGGGTATCAAATGAAAGCTAGTAAATGGACCATTCGTAAAATATTTATAGTATATTATATAATAAAACCTTTATTTACTATTTTGAAGAAACTCATAAAAAGCATTAAATTAAACATTTTATTACACACTAGTAACATCGTTAAAAACATTAAAAAAAGAAACATTACCATATATATATATATATATGGTAATGTTTCTTATATATATATATATGGTAATGTTTCTTATATATATTCCGTTTGGTCTATTTACTAGCTTTCATTTGATACCCATATTGTTGTATTAGAAAAAAGTCGTCCCTCCTTTTTGCTCTATTTCCAGGCGCCATTATTTAATATACCCTTGTCGCTGCAAATTGAAACAATTATAATGATATGTCATACGTCACAATCCGTCAATATCCGACATAGGTACAAAAACAAACATATATGACGCAGTCGGGTAAAATTAAACCCGACTGATTTCGGTTTAAGCAGTCGAGTCAGCAGTCTATTGTTTTCATAATAATTTCTGTTTCAAAGGTGGAAATGGTAACAAATTTATTTAATATATGGTAATTTTAATCATTATCAATCCTGAAATCGGTTTTATATCTCAACCCTTAGTATGACTTTATTACGTTTTTTTTTTATAGTATGGAAGTAGCAAACGAGCATGCAGCCCACCTGATGGTAAGTGGCTACTGCCGCCCATGGACATCTGTAATCAACCCTAGGAATGAACAAAGTCTTACCTAGGTTGGGCCACCTAAGGACTCGGACGGAATGCCTCGGAAAAGTATGTCTCCCTTACCACACCCTTCAGACCAAAACACAGCAGCGCTACACTGCTGTTATGAGGCAGAAATAGGTGTGGCGGTGGTGCTTCCGGAGTCGAACCACAACGAGTTCTACCACCTTCCACAAAACAATCATTGGTTACGATTTTGCCCATTCATTGCAATATACATGCCAGATTACGTTTTCGGACATACGAAGTACAATACTTCGTAATGATCTCAGATGACTGGCCCTGCCAATGAAACTTTTGTCAATTCTATATATTTTTTGTTGTGACATTACTCTGCTTTTTTGAACGAGTCATGATACTAGATGAGAAAATGAGAAATGATATTTGCCATCAACAAACCTCATAAAATCAGGTAGATTGATTGGCCACGGCTCAGTCCCACTTCGATCCTTATATAGTCAATTACTATAATGGCAAATAACTGCCATTCTTATTATACCTTTTATTATTGTTGTATTGTTTAAAACATCCATATTCCCAACGGCTATTAGACGGCCATCATTCCAGTTTATTCTTGTTTCCATTGTTTTAATTTTTTTCTTTCGTACAACATCGCAATAAGAATCATTAAATGTTATGTTTATTAATACATTAGTTTTATTAGCTAAATTATTATCTGATGATGACATTATCTTACAAAATATGTTCAACTTGTATTTTATGACTTTATCAGATAATTACTAACGAATTGCTGTGATAACTAACATTATTATTTAATGGAAACCGTTATTATCGAATTAAGTCATTATTGTACAAGCTATTCAAATCCATTACTGAACCACATGCAGTGGCGATCGTAAAATTAATCAGATTTATGGTTGAATATAATTTGTGATTGTTAATGAACCCCACGGTTATAATTTAACATTTTTTATGGCGTTGAAGTAGCAAAAGAGCATTCAGTCCATCTGATGGTAAGTGCTTATCGTGCTTGGACATCTGTAAGCAACTTCGTATAGAACTGGGGTTTTATCTGAAGCCTATCACATGCGTTGCTACTCCCGAAGACTGAGATGATCCCACATTTATAAGTGAACCGAACTGAATTTAAAAAAGGACTAGCAACCGCTATTTAATCCTCCGACAGTTCATAAAATGATATGTTTAGTTATGAATTGTGACTATGATATATGTATGTTATTGACATGATATGGACGATATGCTTTGGTTGCCCTCCTTAGTGATAAATCAATTTGCAAGCATGGAGTCCATGTGATTTTGAGTAGCCACTAAAGTCCATAGATATTCGTAACCAATCCCTAATCTAATTGCATTAGTATGACGCACACCCCATGGACCATGCAATAATGCTTAATGTCCCAATATATTCTGTCCATCCATTACATTTATACATGCTTCTATGCTGGAATCATTCTGTAATCAGAATGCTTTCGGCTACTGTAACATCACTTTGTAAAAATTATTATAACTATATGCATTCAGGTTAATAAAATAGGAGTAATTATTGCGTCAAAAATTTAAATTATACTTATGAAAATTCGAATTCCTCTCGTATGAATTGTCACAAATCATTGCAATATTATCATTCTCACATCTTTTAAACAAACGACCCTTAATATTATTTAATCCCACAAAATGAGCCAGAATTAATTCATGTGCATCGTTTATCATTTTAAAACGCGTCTCGCATAACATAATATAAAGTATGGGACCCAAAACGGTGCCCAAAAAACCCCTATGATGAATGTGCCTGATAAATGGACCTCGCTAAAAGCTTTGCCTTCGTATTATACTTTTTACAAAATATACTATAACACATGTAATTACGTGATTTATTGTACAACTTTGATGGATAACTAGTTAGTTAATAAATTTTTGTAATAGATTTTGAAGAAAGGGTAAAACCATAGTCTTTTGGATGGAATTTATATAAACAATTTATTAAACGTGATAGCGTTACTTTTAATATAGGTTTTTTTTATGTACAATGATTCATGTAATAATGTGACTATCATCTTAGGTTAAAATGGCTTTGGGTGAATGGCAATCTATTTTATATTATGATCTGGTGACAATGCGATCTATAAATAAATATGTAAGTGAAAATTCATTCATTTTTATGACTTGTAAATTTATTGATAACCTATATTTGATAACCTATATTTTTAAAATGAATGTAATTTTATTCCTTCCATTTTAAAGGAACTTCAAAGCCTTAAATTAAAACAATGTACTCTGACCATCAGCACATAAAATCAACAGCAAATTCCAAGTTAAACAAATTAAAATTATTCATAAGGTATCATGGGATTTTTTATACCATCCTTCGAAATCAAAACAAATATGGTTTTCAATTAATTAATGACTATCGCTACCGAAGGTCCTCTGGGAACGTTCCTTGTTTGCTCTCTCTTTCTGACTTGGAATGTAAGAGCAGGATAACCATACTTGACTAATTAGACCACCCGTCGATACGCTTCTTAATTACCTCAGTATAATTTGTGTTGGGAATTTTTATTAGTTGAATAATGATGTAAGTTTCATGGAAGATTATAAAAAAGAGAGGATTGATTATTTCATTCGAAAGTAAAACTTCTCAATAATGCATGTTTATAGTAACAAAGTCTTATCTTATCTTACTTTTCTTACTAATATGATAAACGCGAAAGTTTGTAAGGCTGCATGTATGTTACTCTTTCACGCAAAAGCTACTGATTCGATTTTGATAAAATTTGGCATACCGATAGCATATGGCCCGGATTAACACACAGGATACTTTTTACCGTGGTGACTAACTCTTATTACTTAATACTTTGTAATCAAGAGTCACAAAGTGTAATGATATCCCTTAATCTATTGTAATGACTAATACTAAAATGAACAACCTAATGAAAACACCTCCAACTTGAACAAAACTTCAGCACCTAGATTAACATTTATATGTGTGAATACTTCAGAATTACCTTCACAGTTCGTGATAAACCTAAGTCATAACACTTTCTCGAAACCCGTAACTAAGTTGGTTAAGTCAGGTGGTAGGAAAAAAGCGGTTCTTTGTAGCCGAGTTATGGCGGTAAAAACCTGGACACGGGCGCCATCTGCCGCTGACAATGGGAAGATTTATCGCCTACTCTCGCAAGTCTCCAGTCTGGGTTGATGTGGTGCAAGTGAAAAGAAATAGCATATTAAACGTTTGATTCTTAAGAATTGATTTTTTTAAGAGCTGATCGCCCATTGGCTATTACTACTTGAGCAATCGTTGTTAAGGCTAGCATCTGGTGGCTTAACCTACTAATCAGTTGCAAAGTCGCTGCCGCTCGGGCGGTACAATTTGTTACTTGAGAGACCGACAAGCGTTACATGTTTGATTTTATTTTTAAAAATATATATGAATAGACGTTGGTTTGCACGTTTATAAATATATATGCAAATAGTGGCTGAGCTTTAGCAATTGCTTTAACTAATAATGAATGGCTAAAGCTATCAGGTGCCCAAGTGATAGTGGCCAATGGGCGGTCCAACCAAGTGTTTAGAGAAGCTTGTATCACCAATAATATAAACTTACATTGTCTATATATTATATTATTTATTTAAGTAAAGATCTGAAGAGTATTTATTTAGATTCTGTGCTTATTATTCTGTAAGTTTGTTGACTTAGTGTCAACAAACGTACAGAATAACGTCAGTAAACGTACGTTCAACAATAAGTAATTTTATTTCTAAGTTTATTCTAGTTTTTTTTCTTTGATATATTTATAATACTACTAATCATTTATACACTTTATGGTTTAAAGACAAAATGTTACTAAATGTATTTTATGATTTATAGGAGCAGATTGATCATCACATGTCTAACTTCCTTCTTAGATATTCATAAATTACTATACTTGTTATATCTGTCTGTAAGCGACGGTGAAGTGTTTGCCACCTGGCAAGGGTATTTTTAATTTGTTAAGTAAAAAATCGCTTCTATCTTACAACTTAGCACACACCTTGCAGTTGTCTCGTAGATTAAAACAGTATGTAGGGATGGAGTTCACTATACTAAGCATGTATGTACTTATATCGCTGACTGAAAGCTAAGTAAAATAGCACTAGCGCTGTTTCAGTATATTGTATTTCAGTATAAGCCTTATTGAGAGACAGACTGAATATTGTATAAATTGTATAGAAATCCTTTTGTTGAGGAATATGTAAAAAGCTTTTCTTTGTACACCCGCTTCAACATTAGACTACGTTTGTGTAATATTTTAGGTAACTGAGTTTTATTATAAGACAAATTGATCGTTCAATGTGTCAAGTGCTTGTCAAATGATAGAAGGTTCTATTTTGAAGGTGGTAAAACCCTTTTCAGAACCCACCACCGTCATGCACATTGCTGTCTAAACAGCAGAGTTAACCGCTCCTGTGTTGAATCTGAAGGGTCTTTAAAGGTTATCCGAGGCGTGCCAACTTAGCCCTCAGGGATATTAACGCAACCGTGGGCGACCACCGACTGGACTTTAATACTATCTGAAGTTGATTATTGTTGACCATGGGCGGCAGATTAGACTAATATTATTGCGGAATTGATACATTATAATATGTTACGGGTACTCACGATATGCGCCGTTTCGCCAGTTTCGCCGTGACCACGATCCATGTAACTGGGTCGAAATATCGACAAAAAGAAATTAAAAAACCGCATATCGTAAGTACCCGTAACATATTATAATGTACTCGTTCACGATTTTAAAAAAAACATACATTTTTAAATAATACCTTATATGCAGCGCATTAAACATTTACTTGTAGTAGTAAATGTTTAATTTTAGAAATCAAGCGTACAATCTAAAATGTCCCCTCCCCCTGCCCCCCCTCTTTTTCCTTATTTACTGGCACCATTTTTAAAATTACATAACCTTTGTCATTCTGCAAACTGAAACGATTTTAATGATATGTCATGTGTCACAATCCGTCAAGCCGTTTAGGCTGTAGTGCATGCCAAAGAAATTGAGCATATATACCTACATACGCTCAAACAACATTACCGTCCTTCAGACACAGTCGAATAAAAATGTCCAAAACTTGTGTTCAAACAAATAGACAGAAGCGCCGGCAGTTAGCAGCAAACGAATCGCCCTAATTCAATTTGTATGGACACAGCGAGCTGCATGTTTATTCAAAAATTTCACTGTTTATTCATTTTCATGTTGCACGGATATAATTAATCTGATTACCAGTCATAAAAGAAAATTGGTTTATTTGCTTGATTTTTATTTCCGATTTACTTTTTTGTACGTTAATTACATTTTTTAACCGATTTAAAAAAGTAGGTCATCAATTTGACGCATGTATATGCAACATAATTAGGACTGCAGTTATTTTAAATTTTGATATGGTAATCTACTAGTGTTTCCTAATAAAAATACATAAATCTTAGTAATATTATTAATGCGAATGTTTGTGAGGATGTAGATATTACGTATCGTCGTTTAAGTTCTAGCACCGCGTAAGTCATTTTTTGGCGGTAATGACATTTTGAAAATCGTCGTCATTGGAATACGCGTCGTTTTGTCCAAACAGAATCAAGGTACGACACAAAAATAACTTTAAATTATGGAAAATTAAAAGTACAAAATGGAACTTTAGTTGCGTCTGTGTAATTAATCGGTTTTTGTCTCTCCAAAAAAAATGCCAAGAACGACTTACGCGGTGATAGAAATTAAACGACGATATGTGTATTCGTGCATGTACATATTACATATGTGTATTGTTTACGCAAAAACTACTGGTCGGATTTAAATGAAATTCGACACACAAATAGTCGGACACACCTGGATTAACACATGGGATACTCATTACCATGTTAAACGTGACCAAAGAGGGCGGACATGCGGGAATAAGCTGATAAGTTTATGTTAACAAATTCGTTGTAATTGCATTGTGACCATTCTTCCTCGTGGCTTATATTTACTTCAAATTGAGGAACAGTTGCATTTAACCGGTTATATCAGTGCTTCCAGATCGTGTTTATAAACCTTTACTAGTTTTTACTGTAACTGTACCTACTGTACTAAAAATACGTTAAAATTATAGAAATTTATAGTAGATGACATTTTAGGGAAATTTTAGTCGACGAAAAAAACAAACAAACTCATTCGATCATAATCTAAATATTTTTTTATGTATACTGTATAATATAAACCATTACAGTATACAGTAAAAAGTTGAAAGTACAGTAGATTTACTGTAATTACAGTGCATCTGCAAGCAAACATTTATATCGAACACATTACTTTGTTCTAGAAATTATGTAGAATTTTATTGCATTCATAATAAAGCTATCTATTAGCCGCGGCTCCATCCACTTCGGTCATTTACCTCAATAAAAGGTTATATTTTTTTTAACTTTTACGTTTATTTAATTTTTAATTTTTACTCTTAATTTAAATCCAGTTTTAATTTCACAACTTGATTGATGTATTTAAACACTAAACACACTTTCTACACTCATAGCCCCACAGTAGGATTTTCTCCTGTGTCGTGGGTGCCATGGACACACAAAGACGAAGACAAACACCCAGACCCAGAAC
>MOOZ01000144.1:1224817-1239017 GCA_002930495.1 Cecropterus lyciades | reverse complement strand
CCCCCCACTCTAACTTTTAAACTAAGAGAATGAAAAGTCTGCATAAAACATATATTACAGATGTCAAGAAATACTTTCAACGAAAATTGGTTCGAACAAGATACGGTTGACAGTTATCAGTTTTTGAAATATACCAGTTTTTCAAAACCCGAAAAACATAACTTTGTAATTCATATAAACACTATATAAAACAAACTTATGTTGGTAGTAGTAGTAGTTAAAGATATTTCTACGGAATCCTTCGCTTGCGAGACCGACTCGCACTTGGAAACTTTATTTATGTTTGTTATGATGAACAAAATATTTGAGATAAAAAAATCAACATATATTCAAATTATCTTTTTGCTTTTTTGTAGCATTTCCAATAAAACTTTAGATTCCTATAAAAAACTGTTCAAATATTAATTTACCATTAACAGCAGTTACCACTTACCATCAGATGAACTGTATGTTTTTTGCTTATCTAATCTCATAAAGTTACCATATGTCAGTCGCAATGTACTTTAAAACTTTTATACATGTAACTGTTTTAAAAAGCGACCAAAAATAAACTAAGCCAACTCAAAGCTACAGAGCTCATGTAACGAATTTCTGGCTCGCCAAAGGTCAAGAATGAGTAAAGCATTTTAGTTTATCGTGGCACTATAAGGGCATATTTACATAGTATAATGTAGCTGGAATTACAGTATAGTAAAGTATGCAGTATTACGTCTCAGCGGTGTCCTTGAATTTTTTACCTGCGGGCGACCACTTCTTGATTTCGTTGAATGCGCGGGCGGCGGGCGGCGACGTACCGTTCATGTCCGTCCGACCGAGCGTGAACGTGGTACCCATGCGACTGTGGGTATACTGAAACAGATCGAGACTTTGCGGTGCGCCGTATCGGCCCGTTTGTATGAAGACGTAATACTGCATACTTTACTATACTGTGCCTGAGTGCTTCAATGTTAATAACACGGCCGTCGCAATTAAAACGTACCGCACACCTAACTGCGTTTTATTACAGATGGTTCATAATGAGATACTTGTAAAGGATTAAAATATTATGTGTGCAAGATTTTTTTCATATCCTTCTAATAACATAAATGCGAAAGTTTGTGAGAATTGTTTTTTATTTCATGCAATAACTACTGATCGTATTTGGATGAAATTCGGCTCACAGATAGTTTATGATCTGGATTAACACGTAGGATACTTTTTAACGTGTTACTTGACTCAAGTGGACGGAGCCGCGGGAAAAGCATAAGATACATACTGTTATACACCATTACTGATCCAGTAACTTTTTTCTCGTATGTGTATGTTTCTATTATTCCACCCGATGTTTTTCTTGATTGTAACAGTGATTATTAATTTATAATACCCACATCATAAAAAAGTATGTAGTGCGTGCCTAGTATTCAAACGTCGGACCCTTAAATTAAAAGCTGAGTTTCAGCCTATCTATCTTAGTTATCAGCTATAACTGCTAGCTAGTGCTACATATAATGTAGTAAATTTACATATATCCGACTCTGGTCCGATTTACTGACTGTAACAAACTGAATGATAATTTACGAAAAATATATCCGGTCCTACTAATCTGAACACACACCACGCAGCGCCTAAGTGACGTCATTTGAAATGTAAACAGATTGCACGAGGCTGCGTTGAAGCGTTGCACTTTTAAAAGCAACGTACTACCGGGTTTTATTAAACCAAATGCTTGTTTTCGTGAATGCGCTGTGTGATCAGGGTTGAAAGATAACGAGATACAATTCACCGTAAACAGAGCTGGCAACTGTAGAAGTTATCGTAAAATTATAACATTTATGGAGGTTGATAGTTTTGTGGGCATCTCACCCATATAGCATATTTAACGTGTATGTAATTTATTTATATATTACACTATACAAAAATACTAACACATTGTCATGTAATTATATTTCTATACATACTACTCTATGCTACATACACACATATATAACATACACACGGCCAGCGACACAATTCTACACTTTCGCTTACTCTTCAACATCACACCCTGGACTCGAACCCGGGACACATGTGTGTTGAAGTGTTGCCGAGCGGCCGGCCGCGGCTGCTATTGTCTGCGCCCGCGCATCGCACCAGCGCGGCGGCCGCCCCCGCCGCGTCTCACCGCGCCGACCGAATCAGCTCGGCAGTCGGCTAACACTCTTCCCGCGCTGTACTTGTGTCGCTCGTTACGCCTGGCCCTACTTTCTGTGCTTATGAACTATATTGACTATCGCCCGTGTTGCTAGATTTAAGACTATGATTAGTGTTTAAGTTTAGTGCCTAGGACGCTTGCTATCGTTTCTCTCTCACCTTCTTTCTTAACTATGGTAGATTTATGTGTGGATAATTATTTAACTTTTATTCTTAGTGTTAGTGCATTGTATGGACCCTAAGTTAATAATTTAGTGATTGTGCAATATACTCTTGTTCAAGTGAACTTGTGCATCAAAAAATAAACTTTAACCCTTCCTGCACACGCATCTTTCTTATATCCACCACATCCCCATAGTTTTCTTTAACTGCGATAGCCTTAATGATATCATACTAATATTAAAAGGGCGAAAGTTTGTAAGGATGAATGGATATTTATTACTCTTTTCCGCAAAAACTGCTGATCAGATTTGAAAGAAATTTAGTAAACCTCTGTATACTAAATTTCTTAGTAAACTCTCTAGTTTATACTCTGGATTAAATACTGATTCATCTTTGCCGCCATAAATTTAACCCAAACGGGCAAAGCCGCATAAAAAAATCTAGTTATCAATATATCTTAATTCCATTGCTGGGCACTAAAAGCTCTAAATGTAATCCGAATGTATTTACAGGAGCACAAGGTTATGCCCACAACTTCAGAATATCGTAACTGATCTTAGGTTAAGAAAGTTTTGCGTGAACAGGAGTTGTATGGGTGACCGTTAGTGGGTAAACTTCGTGCCAGCTCTCACGCTTTAGAGGACATGTTATTTCGTCGGTCCAGTTTACCCTTAGATACGCTTAAGTCGTTAATTTTGAGGCTTTATAGGTGGTTTGAAAACATCCGACACTCGTTGAAATCCGAATTTAAACAAAGCTGTTGAATATGCTCTAGGTCCAGTTCCGAGACTCGTGCCCTGTGGGATGTAGTATTGCATTGACCTCAACGGGAAGTCTGTAAGACCGACCGGCTTGTATAAAGCTGCTACATTTAATAAAAAATAAAGTTTCGCGTGCGTGCACATCGCACATACATATTTGCAAAAAAGATAGTTTGAAGTACTAAGAATAAGCACTAACAAACATTTATATATTTTTTAGGAAGTTTTGGCTATCTATTTGATTGAAATCGAGCCTACAAAGTTACTAAATTTAATTTGACAATATATCAATAGCATCGTGAGGTAATAAAAGTTATCGTCTTCATATCAAAATCCATCTATATCAAAAGTTAAAATTTAACTTTATGTAATAATTTAAACGGATTAATCCGCGCGACACAGCTTGTACAAAATAAGCCATTATATGAAGTAGAAATAAAAAAAGGATTTTTTACTCAAGGTAAAGCAATTCCCGTGCCACCTAAGAAGTCCTTAATATTTGAGCGACGCTCAAAGGGTGACGCGCGAAAATCTTGTTAAACTTAATGAACAAACTTAGTCTCACTTAAATTGGACACTCCTGCCCTGGCGCCTTGTTAACTAATTCAATTTAATTATTATATTGACAACTTTAACATTTTAGGAAGAAACTTCTCTCGTGTAAAGTGTAGTTTCCTTTGTTGACTGAGGTTTATCTTATACTGGTTCATTTATTGTTGTTGCAAAGATTTTTTGTGAGTAAGATAAGCCTGTCCGTTACGTAATTGATAATGTAGTTCCTTGCACTCGTTAATGCGTTTTGTTAATGAAACTGACTTACGCATAAATTGACCATATAGTAGATGTGGTCAGGAATAGAAACGCATCTGCAATCAGCTTCCCGTAGAACCTTTGTTTTACGGGAAATAGCCAGATGACAGAGTTTTTATCTTATGTAATATATTTTATATTGAAGTAGCAAACGAGCATGCGGACTATCGGCTCGCTTGTTACTTCAATCTAATATCTGACTTGCCAGTAGCATGCTTGATGGCAAGTGGTCACTGCCGCCAATGGACACCTTAAGCAGCTTCATACAGTACAAGGATATTATCCGAAATTAATCAAAGATACGTTGCCCGGGGACTAAGATGGTCGCCTCATGTGAAAGTGAACCGGTAACTACAGCCTTCCACCGAATCGCAAGAAATACTTTGAACACCTGATGAAAAGTGGCCACTGCAACCCATGGACATCTGTAATCAACCCCAGATAAGATCGGAGTCTTACGTGAGGTTAGTTACAGATGCGTTGTTACCCCTGAGGACTAAGTTGGACAGCAGCGTATAACACTACTATTATTAAGCAGAAATAGGTGTGGGGTTGATGTTTCCGGAGTCGAACCACAAAGAGTTCTACCACCTCCAAATGTGCCTTGACAATTGAACCATAGGCTATGCTTCCACCATTAACATAACCATTAGCACAACAGAACAACCGATCAACGCATTATATAAAACATAATATACAAAACCATTACCCCCCTATCTCCCCACGTTCGGCTAAACGTTGAGCTTCTTTAATATTTACGAAGCGATGCCATAAAAAATATACATTTTGCCGCGTTCGTAACTTACGAGCCTACAAATAAGCTGTATTTACGAAAAAAAAACACTTTCAGAGGATCGCGAGGCTCTATATCAACCTTTTAAAGACCAAAACAGCCTCGGGATGAGGTTTTGTGGCCCGTAAAAACGTAAAGGCACACGTAACTAACGTAATGTTTGAAGGTAGAACTTTTTGATGTTTGCCTGCAGTAGGTTGCTCCTACTAGTTCTGAAACACACTCGTGACATGTGTGGTACTAGTCAAAGTTTAACAATGTTGCGCAATGTTTTTTTTTAATTATAGAAACTAGCAGATCACCACGGTTTCACCCGCGCTTAAAAAATGCCTAATAACGTGAATGATTTGGTGAATTAAGGAATTCTGTATGGGAAGGTCTCCGGTCCGGTCAAGGTCCGGCTTGATTTTATAATATTTTTAAATAGCAAATGAGGTTCGTAAGGTAGACTTCGGAAGCACCATCCCCACAACTAACCACTCATACTGGTACTGATTTCCATGGGCGGCAGTGGCCACTTAACATGCAATGGGCTGCATGTTTACTTCCTACTTCTATATTGTGATGATGAAGTATACTTCAGATTAATTCTCATTGTGATGACGGTTCCGTGGGTCCGAAATGAGTCACATTAAGTGGTCAGTACCTTCATCCTGGCAACTTCCAACCTGAGTTAGTTCATATGCTTTGTAATTGGTCGAATCTATACTAATATATAAAACTGAAGAGTTTGTTTGTTTGTTTGTTTGTTTGTTTGAACGCGCTAATCTCAGGAACTACTGGTCCGATTTGAAAAATTCTTTCGGTGTAAGATATCCCATTTATCGAGGAAGGCTATTTGCTATATATCATCACGCTAAGACCAGCAGGAGCTTAGCACCAATGAAGAATGTTTCAAAATCGGGGTTTTTTTTTCTAATGAGAGCTTCCGCTGCATGCGCTGCGTAAACGGTTAAAGTTTCGTAAAAATTATGTATGACAGAATTGATCCCCTTTAAAAGTTCTACAAATGAGTCAGCGACAGCATATGTCTATCTTTTAAGGTAAACTCACTGTACCCTTTTATATGCAAACCAAATTTCTTCCAAAATAATGCAATATTTGCGAAGTTGTTTTTATAAATATAATATTTATTCTTATCCAAATAAATACATAAATTAGTTTTCTTTGTAGTAACTAATACGTGGGTGAAACCGTGGGGCGCAGCTAGTAATAAATATATTTCACAGAAAAAATAAAAAGAGCATTCATTAGAATTTTGTATTAAAACGAGCATTTTCTCGCGGCTCGGCTCGCATGGGTCTTGTACCACAGTAAAGACTATTCTATGTGTTAATCCAGGCCATAAACTATCTGTTTCTGTATCTGTCAAATTTCATCGAAATTCTATTAGTTGTTGTTGCTTGAAACAGTAACAAACACCCTAACATCTTAACAATCTTTCGCATTTATAATAATTATAAGTAAGACTTAAATCATCAAACCTGCTGAAAAGGACCCGCTAAACACCATCTATCCTAATATTATAAAGCTGAAGAGTTTGTTTGTTTGAACTCAGGAACTACTGGTCCGATTTGAAAAATTCTTTCGGTGTTAGATAGCCCATTTATCGAGGAAGGCTATAGGCTATATATCATCACGCTAAAACTAACAGGAGCGGAGCAGCAATGAAAAATGTTTCAAAATCGGGTTTTTTTTTTCTAATGAGAGCTCCCGCTGCATGCATCATGTTAATGTATGTAACATTACATTTCTTTTTAACGCGGGTGAAACCGCGAGCTCAGCTAGTAGATTATAATTATTTATCGCCGATTGAAGTACTTTAACCAACTCTATTTATAAAGGGCATTATTACGTATAAAGTAATGCCATTTCCTTTATATTTATCCATTCAAACTGAACAGAAACCAGAGAAAATCTACGAACACTTTTTACTACTTTAAAAGTAGTATTCTTTACCACTTTGTTGTAAAGTTCCACACGACGCTCATTTGTATTGCAGAGGTGTAGCAGAATGTGTACGTATTTTTGTTAAAACAGAAATAGCTGTTTTTATCATTGTCTCACTTACGAGTGAGTAATATGCGATAAAGTATTTTTTATTTTTTAAATGCATAATGCAAAGAACGCTTTGTGTTTTGAACAGCATAGTATCACCGTCACACTTTTTTCTAGTGAAGCAATACGTACATACGTTTCGCTGGTTGGGTGTGGTTACCGACAGACGGATACCGACAGACAGGTATGATAATAGCGATGGACGATAAATATGAAGCGATCGCGATAGTCTTAAGGAGTACCAACGCATCTATGAGTAACTTCAGATATGAGTTTCTGTTTTATATGAAGTAGTGTCCACTTACTATCAAGTGGTTATATAATAAAAAGAAGGTAGATGGAAGGCTGTAAAATTAGAAAAATACTTCAATATATGACTCATTTGGTTTATATTTCGCAAATACTTTTGTATTTACTAAATTTATTTCCTTTCAACGTTATACACTAAAGTATTTATATTGTATCTTAAGAAATATTTCTCCACTCTTAGAAATCTCAATTATGCAAAGAATTGTTATGTCGATCATAATGGAATATTTTACAAAGGGGTGTAACCGAGAAATCTTTACAAGTTGCAAGAAGTCTTTAGAAATACGTTTGAAAAGCTGACGGGAACTATCGACTCGTCATAATAAAGACGGGGCACTCTAGAATATTGGGGGTGGAAAAATTTAATTGCATTATTTTATAACAAAATGGACAAGTCCTACCTCGGCTCCACTTCATGGGAGCGGCACTCGTAACCGAATAATAAATTGTGGACTTTTTACTTCAAAATATTATTGTTGAGACTTTTTAAACAAATTTTTGTACAATATTTATCCTTTATTCGTACTTGCTTGATCTGTTTGACACATTTTAAGATATGTTACTTAATCTCAACTTTAAGTATTTCAAATCGAACGGCATCTAATAAAATTAATTATGTTACCTTAACAGTTTGTGTATTCGAAGAAAGTATGTGCCCGGAATTCGAACGCTAGACCGCTATCGTGAACACACAGTTTGAATCACTAGGTTATCATTTCTGTTCAGATAGGTGTAAGTATATTAACTTTACATTATTTATTATTAATTTTATAATGAACCTTATCATCTTCTGGTATAGTGTACCACCACGCTACCATAGATAATCCACATGCCAAATCTACTATAGATACCGGCACTCTACAACATTGTTTGTGTCAATTTTCTTGAATACCCAGAGCTTCAAGTTTCACATTGGTTATAGGGAATTTAACATTTTAAGAAAACATTTTTTGCATGGAATTTCATTAGGATAAGCTTCTCAAAAAAATATTTTTCTTATGCATTTGGTTTAGATTAAGGGACAGTACTTTTTTAAATGAAAAACATTGATCACAAATTAAATATGAATAAAGAGACATATTAAAAAAAAGGATATGACTCTTGTTAACAAAGACTATAAAATACAATTAATACCGAAACAAATTCAATTACTTCTCGAAACACCGGCCTGTTTCATTACTTAATTAATTTAACTCGTAAACTCATTACTTTTAAATATAGGTACTCAGACTCGTCAATAAGCAGATTAATTTCAATCCAGGATCTGATCCATTTAAAGGATTCGTTCTACCATGAGCGATAAGCGGGTAAATATGAAATATAAATTTAGTAGAACTATTCGTGATGTAATGTTGTAAAACTACTGTCTGGAACACAGTAGTTATACGACATTAGAAGAATGTGGTTCGATAGTATACTTGTAAATATAAGGAATCCCTATTTATTTGTTTATAAGGATGTTAATAAGCTTTGAAGCTTGGGAGACGGTTTTAATGAGTGTTAAAGTCACCCATAATTATGTGATGTGTGTAAAGTGAACAGAGTGAGCCAAACTGTTTCTACCCTCCGTTAATTATTTTGATAATTATCATAATAATTAACGGAAGGTGGACAATAAACAACACCAAAAACAACTTTGGAATGCTACACCTGAATTTCCAGAAAAATAAATTCAGCAGATGCAGAGTATTGGCTTGAAGAGGAGGCTATTATAGAAAAAGGAATGTCATGTTGTATGTAGATGGCCACACCTCTCCCTCCCTTGCCCAATCTATTGTTCCTTACAAGTATGTATCTAGGCAAACAGTAGTCGTGCGACAATAAAGAGGGTTTAAGCCAACTTTCGTAGATTGAGATAGCTTGGACAGCTGAGCTGCGGAATGTTTCTAAAAGCTCTGCATGATGCGCAGGTATAGTTTGAACATTAGGGTGGTAAACTTTAAAAGTACAAAACTTTCAAGGGTAGTATTCAATAAGTTACCTTTAAGCTCGGCGAGCCAGCGTTATTTCCTTGAGATGCCTACGGCGAGTCCGTCCCTTTTGCCCCGCATCACTCGACCACCTACTCATCTATATCTATATCTATACTATTATATAAAGAGGAAAATTTTGTATTTTTTCATGTTTGTATTTTTGGAGTTTTGTATGTTTGTAATTAATAAACTCAAAAACTACTGAACCGATTTTAATAATTCTTTCACCATTAGAATTCTACATTATTCCAAAGTAACATAATCTATATTTATTAATAGAAAAAATAAAAAAAACTGTTTCAATACCTTTCAATGTGGATAACTTTTTGAATTACTCAAATTGGACATACCATTCACACACTGCCGTCGCCTCGCAATGACCAGTATAGCCCCGTAAGGCAGCCATAGCGTAGGCCCAGCTTAGTTTGAGAGCTATATTAAATAAATAATAAAATAAAAAAATATACAATATGTATTTTATCACCGAGAACTCATATATGAGATAAACAAACAAGAGTCAGTAAATGAGATAAACAAAATTATTATGGAAAAATTACCCGGTGATTTTAAATGTTACAAATCGATTGACAGCGTGTGTAATGTCGAAGATAGTACTACGCCGTACTACCCACAAGAAGTTTAAAATTTTCTTAATCTTGCCGGCTTGCCATCTCACGAATTAAAATTGAAAATTGGTACTCCCATTATACTATTGAGAAGTTGAAGCCCTCCTAATATGTGTAATAGCACAATACTTTTGGTATAGCATTGGACCTTATGACAACGTGATTGTAGCAAACAATCGTCACCGGTCCCGTTTGCCCTTACGCGCGGGTGAAACCGCGGGGATCTGCTAGTATATAAGTAAAATAAAGTATTATAATAATAATATATGTCGGAGGAAGAGAGGACTACAACTAAGAAGTTATTGAAGATAGCTAGGCTTACATTAACATTCGTGTTTTACAGAATACATCAATTAATAACAATTTAGACGAAGTAACCATTGTATTGTATTGTGTTTAGTTGTTCTTATATTCTTATGATATTAGATCTAAATCAGAGCAGAGACTTTTAAGAAGTCTCTAGTGGAATCGGGGTATGTGGCCGCAAGGTGGGGAAACATGGATAAATACTGATGTGAGCGATGGAGGAAGATCATAATTTCATTGTGTTTGGAAGTGTGCGGTCTTTGCCTTGAACCCACTGTTCCAATCACTTTATATTAAATTACTACCTTTGACTTTTGTTCATTGAACTGTAAATAAAGTAATTAATAAAAGCGTGTTACAAACAGCGAATACTATATTTATGCCCGCATTTACCCTTCAATGACGCCCACAAAACCTATGAAGTAATGATGTCAATGAGAACAGTCTACATCCGATATATTTATACAATGTAGCACTAAAAGATATATCAAGAATTTTGTGGATTTAAATAATTTGTAATTTTATCCATCCCACAGGTTAAATATTGGCAGAAAACGTTACAAATAAAAAAAAAAGAAGAAATAAATATAGATAGTACAATTTTAAGCAAGATTGAAAACCAAACTAAACTAAAAGAAAAATTGTAAACAGATTTAATAATTGAGTTTGGCTGTATGAAATAAAAATTATAACCTCTTTAATAAACTAAACAAATAATAAGTGGCAACACAACCTATCACACGCATTCAAATATTAGAAATAAAATCGAAACAACTCGTTTTACATTGGTTTAGTATTAATGTATACTACGTTTTTTTATGAAATATAGTTTATCGCTTATCGTATATACGCACACGGTGAGACAGACTGACCACTGCGCACTCCAGTCGCTAATGACGAATTCAATCCACCGTAAAATATCAGCACGAGGCACTCCATAATTATTTTCCACAATACGCGTACATCCTGAACGTACAAGTAGTTTGCCACCGTGTGCTTGTGATGTTTAAATCTATTTCAGATCGCTTTAACTTACCAAAAATCACCCCCTTTGAACGGACAATAACACATTCGGGCTGAGAATTGATCGAATATTAAAAATCATTCGAGCATAATTCAATTGCCCTTTCCAATAATGTACGCTGTGCCGCTAGTTATAGCGAATGTAGTTATTGATATAACTTAGTCCGAGCGGATCCAAGATTTTGTTTCGGGAGATTTTGAACTGCCGAAGGTCGTTCAAAGAAGTTGATGGTGAAAGAAAGAAAAGATCTTTCGCAAAAGGAGAATGCTATTAAACTAGGGTGTATGGATTCCCAAATTTTTATTTTCGGTTTGCCGTGTGACTAATGAACTTAAATACTCGCAGCATGCAGTAGGTATACTTGATGTTAAGTAGTTTCTACAGCCCATGGTAAGCAACTTTATATAGATCAGAGGTTTTATTTGAAGTCGATAAATGATGCGTTGCTACGCCCTAAGACTAAGATAGTCGCCTCATATGAAAGTTAGCCGGCAACCACACTCTTTTACCGACATGCAACAACTGCTTCACATTAGAAATAGGTGTGGCGACGGGGCCTACCCGGTCGAACTACACTGATTCTATCATCTGGTAAAACATACTTTAATAACAATATAATTATCCCGTATAATGTTAAAAATAAACGATACAAATAAAACACACTCAAATGTTATTCGTTAAATCAGTCTCCGCTAAAACTGTAGTCAAGCCCTTATCAAGTTTCACATGACGTGGTTTCAGAAAAATGCAAACCAAGTATTTTTCAAAATCAGGAAAATGTATAACAAAATCGAGAGTTCTTATCTATTTATTTTTTACTAATAGTGATTAAAAGGTCGCATAGAATTATTTTGGAAGTGAAACTTTTTTATCCACGTATCCGAGAAATTTGCTGTCACATTTTTCTGTTACGCGCCATATTTATATTGATAAAAACTGCACAAAAGCTTAGTATTTATTTTTGTCATTCCGCTGGAGTTCGATATCTCGACCCAACGATTGATAGGCAAGTTCAGTCCGTAAGTGTTTTGCCCGTATCTTTACGTTACGGTGATTTTTATTTTGCTTACGAAATTTGATGTTAGGTGTAATACAAGCGAATTGTAGTAATTTTAGATCAGAATGATAGATGGTGTTGTTGCTGTTTTCAACTGTACACTACTTGTCTATTGAAAATAAATACAAAAGAAAGTATATTGTATGAATGTTAAAAAAATATCTTAACTGTTCATAAAGTTTTGTTTATTTTTAGAAAACTCTCAAGTGTGTAGGTTTCCTCACGATGTTTTCCCCATACCATAAAGCAGTGATAATTAATTTCTAATACGCATATAATTTTAGAAAAATCAGTGCTTGGGATTCGAACCTCGGACCCTCGATTGAGAGGCCGAGTTTATACTATTAGGCTATCATTGTCTAACATAATTTATTACTAGAAATATTTTATTTTTATTATTATTTAGTTTCACTTTACTTTTTTATAGTATTATATTAAATAGAGTCGGATTTAATCTTCACAGTTGAAATCGGGTTCCGTTCAGTTGGTAGGATAAGAAAAAAATTGTAGACTGTCAGTTTGTAAAATAAAGACGTCTCATTCCATTTAGACTGTAAATGGCATGGAGAGTGTCATGGTGTATAAATATTACGGACAAATAAAGATACAATGACACAGGTAGGTAGGTGTCCATGAGTGGTAGTGACAAGCTACCAGCAGGTATGCATGCTTGATTGCAATTTATTCGTAAAAAAATAGAAAAAAAAAATCACCCAAGGATCAAAAAACATTACCTTCAAGCGGCATTCTCTTGATGACAACAAACTAAAGCATTGTACAAGAAAAACATAAAAAGAAAAATGGAATGTTCACTTAATCGCAAATGAAATATAAAGCTAAATTAAACTATAATTACATTACATTCAAAAAATGTCATAAAAGAATTTCAAATTGAACAGTTGAGCCGTTATTATGACCAAAAACATTAAAACAGTGTCAAGTTCACGAGAAGAGTGACGTAATTTAAATAAAATAGCCATTGGACATACAAACTCATGTATAAAATTATAATTTAAAAATTTTACATTCATGTAATAAGTGAGCGAAGCTGTGATAAAAGAGCTTTTTAGTACTAACGACATGACGACTGCTCGACGATTTTAATCGTTTGGTATCGAGTATCTCTTTATAATTTGTCTGTAATTACGAATAGGTGTTAAAAAACTTTAAATTTTGTGTATACAGATCTTTCATAAAATATTGAGGACATTGCAACGAGTCATTACCTACTTTAAAATTTAAACAGTAGTAAATTTTAAAAGGTAATACATGACATAGTTGAACATAAATAAGAAAAAGTAATTCTACGGTTCTTCTAATAGAACAATTACCAATACGATCGTAGTCGCATCGTAAACAATAAACATTTCATTTACATTGAAATGAAATTTTGTAATTTAACCGAGGCAAATGAATTTCGTATTATTTATATCATAAATACGATGATTGCGGGCGTTATCTGAAGCAATTTGTACTTCGGCCGAACGTTCGTTTAAAAACAGGTTAAATTTATTTGTTTTGCACTTCAATGAATCAACTCGATAGCAGAAAGCTATAGTAGCATATGCATATTGTTTTGCATTGTTACTGTAAATGATTAAAACTCGATATTCTTGACTTTTGATACTATAAAGTATTAAAACTGCAATATTTGTTTTTCTATTCATGACTATAAATATCATAATCTATGAGGTAATATGTAGAATCTTCCTATGAATTTGTTTAATTGATACAGTTAATCAACTTTACAGGATAGAACAAGTATGTTTCGGGTAGGCAGGTAGCACGTTACAAGATCTGCTTAACGCTTGGTATAGTAGCGTGAAGCAGATCTCGTGTTTTGGTGAAAGCGTGGGGTTGCTTACTCACTCTTTCATATACGGCGACCATCTTAGCCTTCCTGAGCTAGTACTTCCGATGTCGATAAATAAAACACACACGCTTTTTACACTCATAGGCCCACAGTAGGATTTTCTCCTGTGTCGTGGGTGCCTTTTTTTTTTTTATAGTAGCAAACGAGCATGCAGCCCACCTAATGGTAAGTGGCTTCTGCTGCCCACGGACATCTGTAATCAACCCTAGGTAAGATGAAAGTCTCACCTAAGGTTAGCCACAGATGCGTTGCTACCCCTGAGGACTGAGATGGAATGCC
>MOOZ01000144.1:1181756-1192962 GCA_002930495.1 Cecropterus lyciades | reverse complement strand
CACTGCTGTTATTAGGCAAAAATAGGTGTGGCAGTGGTGCCTCCGGAGTCGAACCACAAAGAGTTCTACCACCTTCATAAAGTATATAAAAGCTCCAAGCCAGTATAAAAAAGTAAATAGTTTCGCATTTTCAAATAAATAAGAGACAAATTAACTTAATTAACACATTTCATTAAAAGCTTTATTTGAACTGAAACCTAATTTGAATAATGAAACAAGAAATACAATTAATAAAAGTTCATTGTTGGCTTTTACATTGAGTTCAATTCAAAAGTAGAATGGGCAAAAATTTACAGAAGCATTTTTAAATTAAGTCTTGTGGGCGCTGGTGGCTCACAGGTAGTGCTAAAAGACCTAGAGAAAATCAGGAAGTGCTGGAACGGTTTAGTGATAATTGCCTTGTGTTTTTCTTATACCTATTTGAACCTTTATTTCATTTGTCTCAATGGATTAATATGATCTTATTCCTTTTCTGTTTCATTGGCCTGTCTAAAATAGTCCTTTTAAACATTTTGAGAAGCGCATGAAAATACTAGATTTTTCGAAATGAGAGGTAGTGAACCGCTGCTTTACAACGTCCATCCATCCATCAGCCTTTTGAGGTCCACTGCTGGACATAGGCCTCCCCTAAACGGCGCCACTCCAACCGGTCCTCTGCTTTCTGAATCCAATGGTTCCTTGCTGTCTCCGATAGGTCATCGGTCCACCTGGTCGGCGGACAACCTTTCTTCTCCATCGGTCATCGGTCCTTCGAGCGATGTGGCCGGCCCATTGCCATTTCAGCCTGCTAATTTTGAAAACTATGTCGGTAAGCTTAATTCGCCTACGGATTTCACCGTTGCGAATCATGTCTCATAGGGAATATCGAAGCATAGCCCTCTCTATAGCACGCTGAGCGACACTGAGCCTTCGAACGAGGCCTACAGTAAACGACCACGTTTCGGCGCCATAGGTCATCACTGGCAACATACATTGCTCGAATAATTTCGACTTCAGGCACTGAGGTATTTTGGACGGGAATTTCCCGAACGCAGCCCAGCCGAATTAGATTCTTCGAGTGACCTCCCTCTTAAAGTTGGGCTTACCCATCCGGAGCGTTTGTTTCATGTAAATGTCGTTTACTCGTCGACTTCGAGAGGAGTGCCGTCAACAACTACCGGTACGGGTGTGACATGGACATTAGACATGATTTTTGTCTTGTTCATGTTTATCGTAAGATCCACCCATTGTGAGGCACTATTGAGGTCACCTAGCATGTAACTCAAGTCCGTCCGCGAATCTGCCAAGATTATGTCATCGTATACCGTAGTATACGTATACCTTTCCACTCCATCAGCTTGAACACAACTTCCAACGCTGCGGTGAACAGTTTCGGCGATATGACATCGCCGCGCCTGATACACGTGGCTCAGAAGCGCAATAGGTCTGTTATTCTTCAGGAGGGTTTTGTCACCCTTTTTGGAGAACAGCACCACTACGCCTCTGCTCCACGCTTCCGGGGTGGTTCCGCTATTTATGACGGAATCAACCAAATTTGGAGCGCCACTAGTACGGGTTTACTACCAGCTTTTGGCAGCTTTGTTGTGATTTCATCATCGCCTGGTGCCTTGTGGTTTTTAAACTGTTTGAGAGCCTCTCTCGTCTTATCTCGTACAGGATGACGTTCGGGAGGTCCTCGGTATAATGTCGGGTCAGTTTGGCACGTTTGTCGTCCGCCGTCTTGCGGCCGGGCACTCGTACGGAAGCGTATAACTGTCCGTAGTACTTCTCAATTTCTCTCAGAACCTCGGGCTTAGACGAAACTATGGTGCCCGATTCGGTCTTCAACCTCGTCAACTGACTGCAGATCTCTCGCGAATACTCTTGAGCCACGGTTCCGCTCAATAGCCTCTTTTCCGCGATTAGCGTTATGAGAACGCCATTCGCGTCGCCTACGTTGTGAGATCTGTTTGTTGAGCAGTCTGTATTTCGACATTGAGGTTGGAAACTGCACACATAGTTCTCGCCTTTCCCTCATTAGACTGAGCATATACTCTGAGAGAACTTGAGACTTACCACTGGAGTGGGTCCTGTAGAACTTACACCTCTTGGACAGTTGTTACTAACTTGGTGTTCATTTTGTCCACAGAAACGCAAGAATCGAGACATGCGAAACGGTTTCGTAGCTGTCAATCTCGAGTTAAAGTCCCCCATACACAACGGTAAAGTGGGTTTTTGTGGTATGTATGGCTCTACTTATGTCCTCATACATAACTTCAACCTCATCGGCTGGGTTTATCGACGTCGGTGCGTATACCTGTACGACCTTCAGCGAATACCTTTTAGATATTCTGAGTATAAGGTACACTACCCTGGCCGATACACTATCAACTATTACAACGTTGTTAACGAGGAACTTGTGGACGAGAAACCAGACACCACCTTGAGACAGGTGTTCACCCTCCCGGTGATAGAACGAGTTACCGGATTTAAAGATTATCGTATCTTCGCCTTCGCCATTATCGTATCTCAAAACACTCCAGTTTAACTTGTCAAACAACAGTAACCAACATGACAGCACTTTTCCGTTGACAAATTAAATGGAAGTCATCACATCAACTCTAAAGTAGAATCGAGGAATAAAATGAAACACATTTTCAAATTTTTAATTCAGGGAGTCCTCCTTCCATTTCGTAAATCGAACGCGTCATCAATTAAATTACTTGCTATTGTAATGTACAAAACGTTCAAATAACAGCCATATTTTGTTGAAAATCGTCTCTATCGCCCTGTACTTAAGTTCACGGATGCTCTAATGCTTCTAACACAAGGGAGAGTTGGTATAGTCCCCCAAATTTCCTCAGAAGGGTAGAGTCGTCTCTTGGGAGTCGTATTCGATGCAAGTCTTGCATTTTGAACGGCTGTTTGTTTTATTCAGAAATAACATTGGGGTAAGTTTAAAGAATTTCGATGGTAATTGTGTACTTGAGATTGGGGTTACTAATTAATTGGAAGACGGAATTGAAGCAGAAATTCAAATTGATGTAAGCAATAGTGGATGTTAATATTGCCCCAGTAGCCTGATAGACGATATCATGAGCAGTGACAGCCTTATGATTAAATTCGGCTTCAATCCAAGGTTCGAATTCCAGGCACGCACCACTGGTTTTATCTAAAACTTATGTGACTATTAAAAATTACCTATCACTGTTTTTCGCCAAAAGAAAACGTTGGAGGAAACTTACACAACAGAGATTTCTAAAAAAAGTTTTCAAAAGTGTATGAAGTCTACCAATTCACACTTGGCCAGCGCGGTGGGCCATAGCCTGAAACTCTGACAATCTTAGAGAAGACCCGGGCCAGCTGCGGGACAATAGTGAGCTTACAACGAAGCTCATAGAAGATTACGTAGTAACTAATTTTTCCTAAATAGAGTATTATTTTTATAATATAATAGTAGCAAACAAGTATGTAGTGCATCTGGTGCTGATTGGCCACTAATCCGCCATGGACATGTTACCAATATCAGAACAGATTAAACTTTAGGCAGTTAATCAAAAATGCGTTGCTACTCCTGAATGTTTCCCTTCCCAAACCCCTCAAATCAGAACACAGCAGTGCTCAGCACCGTTGTTATTAGACAGAAATAGGTGTTTTGAAGTCTTATCTCGAAGAGTTCTACCACATTTGAAACATGCCGGTACAAGAGAAGCGTGTAACGGGATTTTCAGTAACGGGACGAAAGTTACCATAAGTTTGCTACGTTTAAAAGATCCATTTATGATGTAGCAAACGAGCATGCAATCTGCCTGATGGTCAGTGGCCACTGCCGCTCATGGTTTCTTGTAATCAACCTTAGGTAAGATTAGAGTTTTACCTGAGGTTAGTCACAGATGCGCTACCCCTGAGGACTAAGTTGCAATGCCTCGGATATGTATATCGCCTTTGCAGCCTTCAGACCAGAATACAACAAAGCATAACTGTGCTGTTATTAGGCAAAAATGAGTGTGGCGATGGTGCTTCCGGAGTTAAACCAGGAGTCCTACCACCTTTAAACTTACTCGAACTTTGACATACCTACAAAAAAAATGTTAGTCCACTGCATTCCGTCCACTGTATAGTATAGTGATAGTATTTTATCTGTGTTCAAACAAGCCGTTTCAACTTAGTATTCAGAGTAGCTCTCCATACATCACGGACATATGGAATTTTTGACCTATTTTGTACTCTATCTATGTATATCCGTGGATAGAAAAACATTGGACTTCATGTGGTTAAAACGCAAATTATAAGGAAAAAACCTTTGTAACATTTTTATTTGAATCACATTCTTTGAATATTTTTTCCTAGTTATTCTTCCTACTTATTTAATTTTTCAAATACCTTAACTTAAATTTAATAATGATTAAGTGATAAAATAAATTCCATAAATCGTTTTGAGATCGTAGGTGCTCCAAGCGTAACAATCAGTAACAATATGTATATATGTAACCCATCAACCACACTAACATAAGTAACGAAATTTGAAATCTCTGATAACAAATAATCGCCATTCAAGAGAAAAACGGTAATAACTTATCACAAATGTATGCGATAAATCAGGTTTAATCCAAGGACGTGACAACTGCCCAACTCCCTGATCGATTCCTATCGAATGACCAAATTATACCGACCACTCTCTATCAATTCGCTCCACTCCGGATTATCTGGGCTTTACTGTTAGTTTACTTTAAACTAAGTGCTGATAAGTATTTTATTAATCCTAAGGGAGGACTTAGATAAAATTGTTAAGTTGGGAGCTATAGGATTGGTTCGAGACGATATCGATTTATGTTCTAAATATATCGATAATCCTCTACTGAATCTAGAGACCTCAATAGCCAATGGCTATTGTTTTTGTTTTATTAAATTTAAATACCACAGGACCGCACCTGTTGGTAAAATACGCCCACAGACATCTGTAACCCATACGTATAATAAATATAAAAATGTGTGTATGTCGCATAGATGAGTAAATAAAATATTTTTTGGAAGATTGGATTTTTGGACACTGGATTGATAGGATAGGTTTAATTATATTAAAACAATATTCTATAATTTTTTGAACTTTTGTCTAAATGTAATCGCATCAAACCAAAACTACTAAATACATTCAGAAGTATTAAATAATTTCTTATATTTCCTATCTTGATTGAACATTTACATTTTATGTTAATCAAATCCATGTACTGTATAAAAAGTTATAATACATTTTTTAAATGTGAGCGAAACTGCGGGGCTCAGTTAGTTAACCATAAATAAGTTTGGAGTCCGAGT
Source organism: Cecropterus lyciades (assembly GCA_002930495.1). Classification (NCBI taxonomy): domain Eukaryota; kingdom Metazoa; phylum Arthropoda; class Insecta; order Lepidoptera; family Hesperiidae; genus Cecropterus; species Cecropterus lyciades. The sequence goes on along the minus strand of MOOZ01000144.1, from coordinate 1,187,667 downwards.
GAGGTTGGCTTTAAATCTTTAAGTGTATCTTTGCTTGAATAAATGTATGTATCAGAACTTTCAATATTCTTCCAATTTCTTCTTCTTCATTTCTTTCAAGCTATACTAGCCTGAAAGCTCTTAACACCTGTTATGAGGCAGAAAAGGCCCAGTGGCGATGGCACCACTATGAAACAAGATATCTACCACTTTCACTGTTCTGTCAAACGTTATTTCTATTTCAATATGAAATACAACCCTCTTTACGTCTTACTACTAAACTTTTTTATGTACCATACTACTTTATTATACATTTATGTGGTAGATATATTCAAAATAACCATATAGCGACATCCGACAAGGTAAGTACACAATCATAATTCACTAGCAATCATCCATTGCTCTCTAACCACACCCATCGATGCTTAACTTTGTAGGTCTTTTTAGGTCGATCTTTATATGGGCCGCAAAAAGTAACATTTCATATTGAATCCTCAGCACATCTGAGCTATACCTCATCATAGGCCTTTGACAGTGAGAAATCTGCAAGAAATCACCCCATAACTCGCACTGGACTCTTAAGGTCCCTTGCGAATTGATTTTGTCCGATTTTTGCGCCCATATGTCACAAGAGAGCTATAAACTTTGCAATATTTATTGAATATCAAATCAGCTTAAACATATGGTGGAGGGTTGAAAGGGATAAATTATAGTAAGTTTATGTTAAATCTGCTCGAACTTGATTGATTAGAATGATAGGAATTGACGTAACTGTGTGTGTTGTAGTGCGATAGATATGTATATAATACCCGTAATTATACATAAAATAGGTAAGTTAAGCTAAAAGTTAAAGGTAAGTAAAAGCTAAATTAATTGTATCTTAGTGAAAATCGAACCTAAACCCATCTATGTGGCAGTCGGTTCTTATTATAGCATCATAAATTAAACGATGCACATTGTAAAAAAACTATAATCGCCTGTAATAAAGATTTAATGGAGATGCCAAAGCCGTTCCATAATCTAAAAGTTATTAATTTATTACAATTATTTCTAAGCAAAAAAGACATTTCGCTGCTTCGTCACAAAGTAATACTTTTCGAAAAATTGGTTCCTGAATTTATTTATGTCGTTTAAATACAAATTATTTCGTATTTCCTAAAAGTTATCATTTCATTTTGAAATGTTGCACACGCTACCATAATGTTAGCTTCACGTAAAAAACAAAAATGCTTTTCCATAAGACAATGAATCACTATTTATTACAGGTCGCGCACCGCAGCCGTAAGCCGCAGTCGCAAACAACAATCGCAAACCTTAGTCATAAGCCGCAGTCGCAAGCCGCAGTCACCAAGTTCCTAACTCCATTAGACACGATCACGCCTGGGGCAAGGTACAGCGATAAATTAAACGAAATTGTTGTGATCCTGAAAATTGTATGGAGTTTTGAGAATGATAAATGGCTGCCCGGGACGTTCCATTTTGATAATCTACGCTTCTCGCAATTAAGTTGTTAATTTTCAAGCGAAACAGTTCGAAAATGTTTTATATTTCCACCTGACTCCCAACTCTATTAAGATAACTTTGGACGCACGTTTATTGGAATTACCCGCTGTTAACATTATCCCGTTAAAATAATTTGATACAAGCTTCCTCGTCTTAAATACCTACAAATTTACTGCGAATATTTTCGTGACATACCTAATACTAAGGCTTTAGTGTTATTTACGAAGTTTAAAAGCTCTCTGGCCCCGATTTTGAGTTTGATGTTGTTCTATTAGTCTGCCGCAATTCTCATAATAATTAAAAACGCTAAGACCAAAGTCATAATATTTGCCATCAAAGTTCGTACTATCCCCTGCCAACTACTGCACTCGAGAAATAATTAACTGATTTCAAATTAAGTATAAATTATTTCTGAAGACGATCATAGATTCGTTGTTGTCATATTCTTTAACCCAGAACAGTTTTAAAAACATACACGTACCCACATGTTATTTTTTTAAGACAGATAAAGTGAAAATGGTACGATGCAACTGAAACAGTCCTACCACATTCAAATCAATTTTCTAAATCATGTACTCAATTAACATACATCCATATACCTAAACATACCCGTAAATAGAAGCGCCATAAATCCTTAATTTCGCACGCTACCGCACCTTACGCCAGCATATCGCGCGACATTCAAAATTACTAAAACATGCGCGCCCAAGGTGGCTATTAAGGAATACAAGCGAACACATTCGAAATAGTCCGCTCTAACAGTATGCACAGAACTTCTTCATCGTACTCTGCATCCAAATTACCTCAGGGAATTTCCTGCTGGGGAGCACTTGGGATATAAATTGCTGGAAATAGCAACGATTTGACCAAAACTACTATGAAGCATTATTTGTGAGAATTTTAATTTCGATTTGTTTCGAGAATCCACTTTGCGTTTCAAATTATGAAATATTTTAGAGTTAAGAGTATTATTGATGAATTGATAACGAAGAGTATTATGAAGACCTTGAAATGTACTCCTATTTTGCCATAAATAACAAAATAAATGTATTATTTTGTAAAAATTAAAGAAAATTGACGAAGTAACGTTAGAGATGCGGTGTAACTCTCATAGTTTCATAGAAATTTAATTTTATTTATCATAAATAACAAAATAGCAATTACTACGTAAAGATATTCTAAGTAAATGCGCCACAATATTGAGCAAGTGACATTATAAATAATGTTTAGGTGCCTAAATATCTTTGTGCAATATGAATATAATGTAGCAAAAAATATCTTCGTTGTGATTATAACGCAGTCAAAAAAAATAAACGAATTACAATACTAATTATTTGCAAAGTACTACGGTATTTTTATTAATCTGAAATATGAATTTAATTTGATAAGTAAAGATAAGAGCAACATGTTTTTAAGTACGCCTTTTTGGTTTTGTATCCTATCCAGTCTTCATACATCTCGGTCGAGTGTAGAGCAAAAGGAACACAAAGACGCCGACATGTAAACCTAGTATTATGTAATTTCGTTTCGTTTTGTTTCAAACGGAACGAATTCTCGGCATGTCCAATAGTTACAGAAGAAAATATAGTTTCCCTGTTCTAGTTTGAAGTGTTTACGCTAAATTTAACTTCGAAGAAAGTGTTTCACGACGATTTTGTAGGCGATAAATATTTTGTACCGATTTCATCCTATTTTAAGTTAATATGGCAATATTTCTTTATATAAAAAATCGTTTACAATGTGTTGGTCATAATATAAATATGGTATATGAATTCTGTACAATATTATTTTTTTTTAGTTAGGCCTGACACCTCCTACACAATTTAGTAGCTAAACCAGACATCGTCAAAACATTCCGTTAAAAATGTAAGTAAAACATTTTTGGTGTAAGTTTTTGACGTTTTTATCGTTTTTTAACAGATCATTTGCAGCCCCATATGAAGAATTCGTGACACTCCAAGGGGCCTGCCGCATATTATAACATAAATAATTTTATACTAAGATATAATTTTTGGGATAAATCTGTTAATTCATACTGAAGTCCTTAGTATTTAACGGCCGTTTTATTTCATAGCAATAAAAATATTGTTGTATTGCGATGAAAAACTTTGCAGGCGTCCCTTAGAATTAAAAAAAATAACAACTTCGGCAGAAAAACCTTTGAAACTTTTTATCTCTTAAATTCCTTAATTAAACCCTTTTCCGTTTATCGTATTTTTGCCCTAACCCTTTCGATACTCGAGCCATTTAACTAAACGTATTAAGGAAGGGTGTCAGCTGATCAAGTGTAAATATCTAATGTTTTTATTTGCCATTTGTTTTTTGTGTCATTCCGAGGGTATGTTTAAAAGCGTCGCGCGCTTTTAATTTCGTTATAAATGAACCTTTTTTCTGTATTGATCTTTCATGTGAACTTGGATGAAGAATGTTTTTATGTGAGGGCAAAACTGAAAAAATTGCCAATTTGATTATTTAAAATGAACAGTACGTTTACCTTTTTTTAAAGTACGGAAGTAGCAAACGAGTATGCAGTCCACCTGATGGATAGTGGCTACTGCCGCCGATGGACATCTGTATTCAACCCTAGATAAGATCAACGTCTCACCTAAGGTTAGCCACAGATGCATTGCTACCCCTGAGGACTGAGATGGAATGCCTACGATAAGTATGTCTCCCTTACCACACCCCTCAGACCCAAACACAACAGCGCATAACACTGCTGTTATTAGGCAGAAATAGGTGTGGTGGTGGTGCTTCCGGAGTCGAACTACAAAGAGTTCTACCACCTTCTACCACCTTTTCTACATGACTACATAAAATCAACAGGAACTGGAAAAGTCTTTTGTACGAATTGAGATTTAAAATAACTGTCCAGAATTTATTATAATACTTAACTGAGATTTTCAGATTATCTAGGAAGTTCAAAGTTTATAGTTACGTATTTTATAAGTAATAATTAATTCCAAAAGTTCCTGCAATTAGAACCAGATATCAAACTTCAGTTACATTTATAGCACTGTTCTGATGGGTCTAAAGTGACACATCACCTGAGACATTTGAGATAGTTATAATACGATTACTTCAGACTAGTGAGGGATTGTTGAACCCCACACCATAAATTTAATATTCCCAAGTCTGCTATTCACGGAAAAACATAAAACGATTACGTACGTCTTTGTTCCTTTTAGTGATCCGTGGGTAAATAATTTAAATTTCTAACTTCGATGAAAACTAGAGGTTTTTAAAACCAATTATAATTATAATAATAACTAGTTTTACTACGCGGTTTCACCCGCGTTTAAAAGCTAATTTAAGAACATTACGTTATGATTACTAAAAATACACTTATAAAGGAACACTTAAAAAAAAATCGAAATAGATATCACAACCGTTCCAAGCCACCGTCCCAAGCCGACCACGCGTCTAAGCCGCGTGGCATGGTACCTCACAGCCAATGCTTACAGGTCGTTATTATAAAATTACAGTATTTCCTACTTATAAATACAGTATTTTATACAGAATTACAGTACATCATCTACTTTAACAACTTCCTCTACAATTTCACGACCAAAAAAAGGTAGTCCTTCAATCAAATTTCGAAAGAAAACGGTAAACATATGAAAAAAAAAATCTACTTTTATTTGCTTAGAAGTATATTGTTGGCAAATACAATACATTCTTGCACTGTATTTTTACCATTGCATTATATAGTAAAAATGATTAAAATACAGTTGATCTCGGGTAATTACAGTGCATCTAGAAGCACTGCTCGCAGCTATCGACACAGTCTGTCTGCAGGAGGCCGCCTCACCGCTCCCGACAACATAAATGCGTGTATGATATTTGACCATTATTGTGTTGCATAGTTATTTTAAAACAATGATAGCTCCTAACATATTCGTTAAAATCAAATGTTATTAAGGGCAATTATTTTCAAAAGTAATAAATAACTGCCTATAATAAATAACTTATGTATTTGTTTGGATAAGGATTAATATAATGTTTATTAAAACACCTTCGCTAATGATGTGTTATTTTAGGACTAATTAGAATAACTTGAAAAAGGTTATAGTGAGTCAACCTTAGAAGCTAGACATATGCTGTTGCGGACTTATTTTTAGCACTTTTTTAGAGGAACAATTTTGTAATACATGATTTTTGCGTAAGAAAGTTACTGTAACTGTTTACGCGGCGTACGCAAGCTCTCAAAAATAAAAATATTGTCCCGTTTTTCCAACATCTCAACTCTTTAGCTGCTCCACTCGTATTAGTCATAGCGTGATGTTATAAATAATTACAAAATAATTCAAATTACTACGAATCTTACAAATATACCGATTATACATATATTGTTAACCCTCCCCCACCCTCCCACTCCACCACAGACTACTCAACTGCATCTTAATTTTGGTCTCTAAAATTTCGATAA